>JAHBCN010002504.1:0-90224 GCA_019359885.1 Listronotus oregonensis
TTAAAGGGGGTGGGGAAAATTGCGTAAGGCCTATTTCTACTACGAAAATGCAAGAGATCTTGAAATATCTGAGGAGGACATAAATGAAGATATAAACCATGATATCTAAAAGGTTTTAAATAATTTAAGTATTTTTATATAAATATTTAAATAACACTGTTGTTTTTGTTATAATATTTAACCATAACGATTATTTACAATAAAACCATTTTAAAGTTTTACAAAAATCTTAAGGTTTTAATGATAAATTATTATTATAAATCTATGTTTAATTATTAAAATAACTTTTTAATAATTTTTTAATAAAAATACTTTTTGTTTAAAAAAAAAAAAATAATCTAATATAAAAGAAAAATTGTTAAAAATTCAAAAAACAATATTTCTGTCAAATTTTATTGAAAATACTTCTACCCACGCTTATTTTAAAGAATTTAATGGTAGCTTTCTTTTTTGTAAAAGCAATGTTTGTACCTATTTTGTGATTTTTTATTTTTTTTTTGCATATATATTTTGCAACAATTTTTTCCAACTTTAGAGGGTGCTAAGTCCATAGGAAATTTCATTATCTACAAAAAAAACGTTTTACATATTTTTGCTAAAAATGCACATGTTTCGAGATAATTTATAATTTTTAAAATGATGACTAATTTTCCCCCTTCTTAAAAAGCACTGTTTTTTTTTTAATTTTAGTCACCCATAAACCATAATAAATCAAAAAATTGCTCTGACAAATTTGTTCCTTTTAACTCATAGTCGTAGCCTAAATATCGAAAACCAAAACTTTTTATATCAAGCGGCGACTCTTTGTAAAAAAAATTCTCTTACCTTCTTTTTTATTTCCTTCTAATTGAAAATTAATCTTATTAGATTACAACACAGGCACAAACCTAACATAATGTTAGGTTTGTATTTACTCACCTTTTTTAGCAACACTCTATTACTAAATCTACCTAATTATTTAATTAGATAAAAGTAACAATGTAATATCATTGTTTAATAATAGAGATGTTTGGCAAATTGTTTTGTACGTTACCACAGCTATCTAAAATTTAACTTTATTATAACATGCTGGACTAACTAAAATTTTATAGTGTTAGCTACTAGTAAATTCAATACCACAGTGAGACTGGATTAGTTCTTTCAGGCAGTTGCAATAAGTTAAAACTCCAACAAAGAATCCAACGCTTTAAAATTATTTTCCTTATGATGGAATAGGTAAATAAGTCTTTGTCTAAATTTTAACTCGGTAAATACATATATAAGATGTTTTGTGCTATTTACTGATTCTATTTAGTTTACAATAAGTGTACATTTAAAGTTTGTTAAGTTATAAAATTTTTGCTTTGTGGGTATTGCCACCTTTCCCCCCCCTTTTTCCCCTTTTTTGGTCCTCCATTTTCCCTTGTCTCACCCTCTTAACTCCTCCTATTTGCGCACTAGCTACCCCCCTTTAATCCCATAACAATCATTTTAAAACCCAATTTTGGGAACCCTTTTTTAAAGGCTAAACTTTTTTTTTGGGTCTCAAGTGAAAGTTTTTGGGAATTTTAAAAGAAGTTAGGGGATGCCAAAGTTGGTTCCCCCTCCAACCATTGCGTACCAGTTGGGGGAAAAATTCCCGTCCCTGATCGTGACCCCAAAAAGGGGGCCGAGCGATCGAAGTCTCCCCCAGATTAAAAAATTTTTTTTCCTCCCTGGATACTTTTTGATCTTCGGGAACCCAAAAAAAAAAAGTTTATCAACATTAACGGGGGGAAAAGGGTAAAAAGGCCCCCCCAAGGGGTTTTTAAAAAAAATGGTTTTCCCCTAATATCTGCAAAAATGGAATTAAAATTTTTTTTTGCCCAAAAATAAAACCCCTTGTAATCAAAAAATGGTATTTAAAATTTTTTAAAAAACATAGTTTTTGGGGAAAGGGGCCCCAAATTCCCCCCTTTTTCAGCTGCCCTCTACCCAGAACCGCTATCTTCATGGATTCACTTTTTTATCGAGCGGACAATTTTCCTTTTCGGGCAATAATGTAATTTTTTAACATTTAAAAATTTATCGGACTTTAAAACCCGACCTATCATTGCATATGCGTTTGGGGCCATTCTGGTTTTTTGAATATTAAAAAAAAAAGGTCAAATTTTTATTCAAAATAGTTCGATATTTTCTCATTAATTTATTATATTTTTGAAAAAAGGTTTTTTTATTAACATTTCTTTTTTTTAATGAGACCTTTCAAGTGTTCAATGATCCCAAAAATTGGAAAAATCATTTTTTTTGGGCTTTGGGGGTTTTAACGGGTTTCCCTCCCGGGTTGTCCTTTTTTTTGTAAACATCCCGAAGACCCCAAAAGTACGCCAAAAAAAGAAAACTGTACAGATTTTTTACAGGGGGATTTCGGTCTTGTTCTGGACTACGTTGCTGTTTTCTAGATTATGTCATTTTAAGGATATGAACTAAACTTGTATATACCCTGTATATTTTTACATATTTTTATTAGGCACATTTTAAGCTTTTTAAATATTATAACACGCACCAAGTTTTTTGCAAAATAAGTCAGACCATGACAAAATAAGGAAATATATGTGAGTTAGCTTTTTTGTAAGTAAAATTAAAAGTAATAAAATTTTATTAAAATTTTTGGAATAAAAATATCTTTCCGGAATTATATTTTTTAATCATCTTGTAAAAGTAAATTAATTTAAAGTAAATATATACTAGATATCATTTTAATACCATTCTAATGCTGGGTCACTATTTTTTTGTAATGCGTAAAATTAAATACAAACTTTTTGTATTTCCCCTGATTTTTACAACTTTTATTGGCTAGCAAAGTTAAAATTGAAATGAAATTTGTACGTAGGTATAAAGAAATAGCTTATTGTTTCAATAAAAAGTTAGATATAAAATAATTTACAATTTTAATAATTATCTATATAAAAAAATAAACATGTCTAAGATAAAATAGCGAATAGTTAAACATTTATTTTATTTTAAATAATTTTTTTTATAATTTGCTAATGCTTATTAATATTTTTTTATTTTAATAATTTATATTTAGTTCTTATAATTTATTTTTATTTATAATTAAACTTTAAGACTTGTTCTTTAATCTTAATTTAGTTTAAAAAAATATTAATACAAAAGTTATTTAGTTACATTGGATCGGCAATAGGAAGATAATTTTAAACTATGGATTTAGATTTTACAGGCAACTCGGAACATATTTAATTAAAAAATGAAAGGTTTTGGGTTTAGCCCTGTTTAAATTAAAAATTTTAAAAAATAAGGTTTTTTAAGGAAAATTTATGTGAAAGAATAAAAATTCTTTGCTTAAGGATCCCTCAGGGCTCCAACTTTTATTTTCTCAGAAACCAGAGTGTATGCGTACCTGCTAGTTTGAGCCGAGGGTCAATTAACAGGTAATGACAAGGTTATACTATTATAACATATGTTTTTAACACAAAATGTTATAAAAACTACAAACAACTTTGCTTCAAAATACGTTAAGTTTTAAAAAGAAAAGTAAAGGGCAAAAATATTCTTACTGTGCAAGACAGGATGTGTATTTTTTTTTAGGTAAAAAAACACATTTAAACCAAATGACGGATGAACTTTGTGATCCGTTATTTTGCGCTTAACCTTTATCCAGATTATCAGTATTATTCAATATTTAGCAGATTTATTATTTATGATCCAGTTCTACTCGTTCATTATAGGGTTAGCAACTAAAGAGAGCTTTTTAATTACAAAAGTTCCCAGAATTGCAAAAAAAAAATCTTAAAGGAAACTGTAAATTATTGCTTTATTTACTTATACCAGTTTTCCACATACGAAAAATACACGTCAGTTTCCATTAATAATGGAGTTCTTAGCTTCATACACCTATTAAGTTAAAAGTTAAATCAATTTTTCTATTAATATATGTTGAAATTAATTGTTTCCCTGGCTTTAATTATAAAGTTTATAATTATGCTAGATCCATTATTGAAAATATAGCAGAACATCAAAGATCAATTTCTATTTGTAATTGGTGCTTTATAAATGCCGCAAAACAATAATTTGAAGTAAATTATTTTTATTAAATTTTTAATAACTTTAAGGACAAGATTATTAAAAATTAGACAAAGAAATAGTGACTGCTTAAAGTCTATTTGGAATATGTTAAAATATGAATTATTAATTGACACTAAATATTTGTTTATTTTAAATAATTTCAGGTATAAAATTTTATAACATACCTATTTACTCCTTCAAAAAAGTCAAAACCGATAACATCATATTTAAAAATCATCTATGTCGACATTGTTCCTATATGACAGTTCAACAATTTCCAGCATAATATACAGGGAGACGATTTTTTTTTAATGGATTTTTCGCCATAAATTTTTAATTTAGGTTAAAAGCTAAAAATAGGGGAGTATTCTTAAGTGGCAGTGAATTCTTTGAAAAATTTTGGAATAGAAAATAATTTCACATTTTACGCACTTTCTTCTATAATTTTTGTATGTTTAGTTTTTTAACAATTCCAGAGATATTGAGCTTTGTCACACTATTGAGCCACCTTCTATATGCAAAATATTTATAAAGTATTTTTACAAACTTTATACTGCAAATATTTGACTAATTTGAAGATAAAAAGTTCGTATGAACTGAAAAGTTTCCTAAATAACATTTTTTATTTATCAGAAACCAATGTTTATATATCAGAATCATTTTCACGGGGATTTCAAATCTGGTTAAAATTAAAAGTCTTTATTATTTTTTCTGCTCACACAGTACACAGTTTTGTACTTGCTTTAATTTTATATGCTTTTTCAAAGAAAATTTAAATAATTCTTATTACTAAAATTTTTCTACTTATATGCCACTAAATGTATAAAACCAGGTTGTGTCTTAATTCAAGTAATGATGAAGCGCTATAAATAAAACCCTTTATTTAAAATATGCTTTTTAATCAAATAATTAGAATGTACGTGTAAGGTTAAAATTGGAATATTTTAAAATTTTAAAGCAAAAAATGGTGGTGCAAGACCAAGACCTTCTTTTGGCTTGCAAGACCAAGTCCAAGACTAGCCTGGTCTTGGTCTTGGTCTTGCTTTGCTCATCACTTTACACATTGGCACTGCTGCCAAGTTTTGGCTTTCGAAAAAAGTTTTAATTTGAGATTAAGACTCGCATAACTCTCAAGAATGTGAAACAAACGAATAATTGAGACTCATTTGCGACATTTTTCAATTGAGACTGGAGAATTGACCTCCAGAGATCTTATGCAGCCAAGATTCGCGGACCAGCATAGAGCCGCTTTGCCAACGTGGGTGAGGGTCGTGCAGCTTTTTATTTTTTTAATGCACTCAATTGAACCATAAGTGTAAAATATGAGTATGCTCCTTGCAGAACCTGAAAACAAAATGTCTATTATTTTCTTTATTTCTTTTATTATGTAATTTCCTACTTCACAATTTTGATGAGGTCTATGAGATCAATACAAATATTTGCGGATGATACAACTCTTTTATGGTATAACAAAAATACAAATTCTTTTTATGTAATTGAAAATAATATTTAAAAAACCAACTCATGGTGTACCTCTAACTTGCTTTCTTTTAATATAACTTAAACTAATATCTTAACATTCAAATGTGTATTCAATAACGCATTTTGAATGAATTGTCCATTTTGAAATCTATTTCGTTCGCTTTAATTGAATCGAATATAAGATATATAAAGCTAAGTCGAAAGACTCAAACAAACAATTATTTATATCAAAAATAATTTTAACACTTTCACTACCAGCTATATTTTAAAAACAGTATCTTTAATATACAAAAAATGTTGGTTTTATAATACTGTTATTCTTCGCACAACACCAGACAAAATTCATTTTCCAAATTCATTCCCTACTTTAATAAAAAATCTTTAATTTATGATTAAAAAAAAAAAGTTTAATCATTTACCTGCTAGTTCTGAAAATATAGGTAGTTTTCATAAAATCAAATAGTCCCTTAAAAACTTATGGTTAGGAAAGGCTTATTATGTATTGTCTAAATCAGGGGTCTGCAAACTTTCCAGCCTTAGGGCCATACTGATTACTCCAGTAAGTTCCGAGGGCCAAAACCATATTATCATTGTTGCCGGTGGTAAGAAGTGAAATAGTCCACTGATGAAAAAAAAGTCCGAAAGTACACAACCTTTAAAAAAGGCTGCAAATCGGACTAAAGTCCGCAAAACGGCAACACTGCATATTATTAATTTTCCTGTCATTATCTGTAATTTCTGATTAGTCGTAGAGTACGAGCCATGAGGAGTAACGTGACACGACATCTGGTGGACACAAGGAAAAGGTAGTACCTTCTATCGCTAACAGATGGCGCTAATAGCACGTACAGAATAATTCGTTGGTTGAAAATTCTGGTTCTTCCCCACTTCTAGATGGCAGTAATTGGAATATATAAGAAGGCTAGTGGCGCAACCACAAGTCAGTTCCTATGACACTGTTGTTAAATAAAATATTGCATACCTCCTTAAAACGTGTTTGTGCGTGTTTAAGTTTAAGACATCTTTATAACAGTATTTTGATTTGAATTGTTGCTTTTGTGTGTGAATTAGTAGTATGGAAAAGAAGCGAAAAATTGATAGTGAATGCAGAAAATTCAAAGATCAGTGGAACATTCAGTATTTCGTAATTGAGTCCAGTAACAAGGCGCTATGTTTGATTTGCAATGAAAGCATAGCCGTTCTCAAAGAATATAACATTAAAACGCATTATGAAACAAAACATTTTCAAAATTACTCAAAATATACAGGAAGTTTGCGGACAGAAAATTCGAAGCTATGCAGCGCGGATTGAAATCGCAGCAATCTTCATTTACAAAACTCAAAAACTGAACAAGAGGCTGCAACTCGTGCCAGCTTTCGTGTGGCTCTTGAAATTGCAAAACGTGGAAAACCATTCACCGATGGAGAAATGATCAAAGAATGCATAATTGCAGTAGCCGAAGAAATGTGCCCTGAAAAGGTAAATTTATTAAAAACTGTCAGTATGTCAGCAAACACTGTGGCTCGAAGGGTAGAAAACATCGCTGAAAATATATCCTCTCAACTGTTCGACAAAAATGGACATTTTGAGTGGTTTTCTTTGGCCTTGGATGAGTCAACGGATGTGTCAGATACTGCTCAGGTGTTGATTTATATTCGAGGAGTAGATAAAAGCTATGAAGTGCACGAAGAACTTCTTGATATGTATAGTATTCATGGCACAACTACTGGTACAGATATTTTTAAAGGAGTTGAAATGGCCATTAATCAAAAAACCTTCGATGGAAAAACTTGAAATGTATTACAACTGATGGAGGCAAAAACATGAGTGGGAAAGATAAAGGAGTGGTCGCTCTTGTGTCAAAGGCTGTAGAAAATGACGGTGGTTCAAAACCATTAGTCTTACATTGTATCATTCATCAACAGTCTTTGTGCGGAAATGTTTGGATATGTCTGACGTTCTGAAACCAGTCATATCAACTGTTAATTTTATCAGATCTTTTGGGCTGAATCACCGACAATTCCGAAAATTTATTGAAGAGATTGGAGAAACTGACTTACCTTATCATACTGCCGTACGCTGGCTTAGTTGTGGGAAAGTCCTTCAGCGCTTTTTTGAACTTCGAGCAGTGATCGAAATTTTTTGAATGAAAAGCATCGCCCTCTTACTGAATTACAAAACAACGCATGGCTGTGGAAGTTAGCATTCTATGTTGATTTGACAAAACATGTGAACGAACTGAATTTGGGATTGCAAGGAGAAAACCAGCATCTTCCTGATTTATACACTAATATCAAATCATTCCGGAAGAAATTGAGACTGTTTCAATCACAACTACGAAGTAAATGTTTTTCGCATTTTAAAACATGTGAAATATTCAGCCACACTACTGAGACTGAGTTTCCTGTCGATTTTGCAATCGAAACTTTGAGTGCTTTGAAGATAAATTTTGATACTCGTTTCTCGGACTTTGATGCCATTGCGAATCAAATTAAGATTTTTCAGAATCCTTTTGATACTGACATTGAAACCCTAGCCCCGGGAAATTCAAATGGAAATGATTGATCTACAATGCAGTGATATAATTAAGAACAAATATCAAAACTCATCTTTGTTGGAATTTTATAAGAGTCTTCCACTGACACAATTTGATAATTTGCATAAATTTGCTTGTGGTCTGTTTTCTGTTTTTGGTACTACTTATTTGTGTGAGAAAACCTTCTCCAAAATGAAGTACACAAAAAATGTTTACAGATCGAAATTAACTGATGAGTATCTTCAATCTCTTTTAATAATTGGTACAAGTAAAATTAGTCCACAACTACAAATTATTGTCAGTGGAAAATCTCAATTACATAAATCTCATTAGAATTTCATATGTCATTATGTTTGTTATAAGTTATGTGATTATTTAAAATGTATAAAATGTTAGTTGGATTCCTTTCAATAATTTGTTAGTTATTATATACTGAAGTTAAATTTTCTGCATATTATACATGTCTTTACTCATTACAATTCTGTGTTTCTTTATCCAACTTATCACAAAAACAATAACAATAAGCCTACACAAGAATGTTATGAGTTAGCGGAGTTAGCCCATGACCATATCAATGTAGATATGTCATAATAATAATTATTCAACATAAAATTAGAATACTTCAGTAAACTAAATTTAATTTGCTATAAAAATGGTTTGTTCTCTAAAAGGAGTTTTCAAGTATGCTAGCTCTCCGCGGGCCGGACAAAATTTGTCCGCGGGCCGGATGTGGCCCTCGGGCCGTAGTTTGGAGACCCCTGGTCTAAATAGTTCAGTCATCCAAGGTATAGAAACGGCGTTTCTAGGAAAAAAATGTAGAAGTTTTTTCTTATCGGTTCTTTATGTCTTTTTAGTCTGCTGAACCCGAATCTGAGGTTTGCCACCTCACGAGGCATGAGCTTCACAACGAAATTGCAAAAAACCTCATATTTTCGACACTTTTTTCAGTTTTTACTATAACTCGAAAATAAGCGTTTTTTATGATAACTACGATACACTAAATTAAAGGAGACAAAACTTGCTACAAATACGTATAATTACTCTTAAGTCTGGAACAATCCATAACGTCGTTAGATCGTGTTGAAAAAATGGCATTTCTTGACTATTCGCTAAAAAGATAAAAACATTATTCTAACTGCGCGCTGGTGCCCTACCATCAATTTCGTACACCTCCAAAATCAATATTTTATGATTACTAGGTATGTCCTGGTTACATATAAGAAATTGGCAAACGTGATTGAGGTCCATAGGTCAACGAGCCTTTTTTTTAAAGGAAATAAGGTTTTGATAAAAGAAAAAATATTTTATACAAATTTTTTTAGACCAAAAAAAAAGCAAGAACACCATTTTTTAAAATTTTCATATTCATTCGTCGTCCTCATCTGCAGAATTATCACCTAAAATAAGGAGAATGGGGACTTTAGATAACTATAATAAAAGCAATGTCGTTCATGTCCATTAATGACAAAATTTAGTATGTCTTTGCACAATAAACTTTAATGTTATTAAAAAATATATATAAAACCGAAAATAAGAGGAGAAGAAGAAGTCATTACCTGCATAAAGTTCAGGATTGCGTTCGCAGATGATCTGTTAGAAGGACCAGATTGTATATCCGCAACGATGTAATGTTTTCTTTTCAGTCCCTTGTGGTTAGTGGACTGCTCGAGCTCTTGAAGGATAGGCGCTGGTCTATCCACTAGAAAAAATATAAATATGACATTTTGATCTGTGCAAGTTTAATTTCCAATTTACAGTGATACATACTGGATTAGAATCATAATTACTTGATATAGTAAAATTACCTTAGATCTTTGCAGATAAAATATCTTCATAGTCATCACTCAGCAGTATTTCTTTATTGGAGCATCTTTTTTCACAATTTAAACACTGTCTGGAGCAGTATAACAAAACCCTTCTGCATCCTTCAGCCACTGCAGTAATTGGTGAAATACACTTTAACTATTTTGCTGGGCTGCAGCTCTAGTAAGGGGGATGGATGCTACATTTCCGCTAAACCTTGAATACTGATGATACATACTGTTTGTACCACAGCCTATTAATTGAAGTGGTGCGATGGTCTCCGCCATACAAGGCCACTAGGAATTTTTCCCCTGCCTCCGAAATTTCTTCTGCACTTGCACAGATCAAAATATCATAATTATATTTTTTCCAGTCGAAAGACCTGCGCCTATCCATTAAAAGCTCGAGTAGTCCACTGACCAGAAAGGACTAAAAAGAAAACATTACGTCGTTGCGGATATATAACCTGGACCTTCTAAACGAATCATCTACGAACGTAATCCTAAGGTTTATTCAGGTAATGACTTTTTCTCTTATTTTCGGTTTTACCTTTTTTTAAATAGTATTAAAGCCTATTGTGCAAAGACATACTAAATTTTGTCCATAATGACCATGAACGACATTGCTTCTATTCTAATTATCTAAAGTCCCCATTCTCGTTGTGACAAATAAATATGAAAATTTTAAGAAATGGGGGTTTTTTTTTTTTTTTGTGTAAAAAAAATTGTTTTGAATATGTTTCCTTTTTTTTAAAACCTTATTCCCTTTAAATTAAAAGTTGTACGATATTGTTTGAGCTAGAAGGCTCGTTGACCTATGGACCTCACTCGCGTTTGCCAATTCCTTATATGTAACCAGGACATACCTGGTAATCATAAAATAATTGATTTTGGAGGTGTATGAAATTGATAGTAGGGCACCCGCGCACTTAGAATAATGTTTTTACCTTTTTAGCGAATAGTCAAGAAATGCCATTTTCTCAACGCTATCTAACGACGTTATGGATTGTTCCAGACTTTTAAAGTTATTGTACGTGTTTGTAGGAAATTTTGTCTCCTCCAATTTAGTGTATCATAGTTATCAAAAAAACGCTTATTTTCGAGTTATAGTACAAAACTGAAAAAAGTGTCGAAAATATGAGGTTTTTTGCAATTTCGTTGTGAAGCTCATGCCTCGTGAGGTGGCAAACCTCAGATTCGGATTCAGCAGACTAAAAACATAAAGAACCGATAAGAAAAAAACTTCTAATTTTTTTTCCAAAAAAACCTTTGCTTACTGAACTAAAATACTTTTAAGATAAGTTAGAAAATATTTATTGCATAAAATCAATATTTTGTCTTTTTGGCCATTACGTTCCAATGTTTTTCTAGCTGTTTTGTATTTTTCAAATGTACATTTGCTAGGAAAAGACCAAGAAAAATAAAAATCCACCCTCAGAATTGATGTGTCACGTGACTTTTTTTATAATACAATATGGCGAACCAAATTTTAAAACTCTTCCGTTTTACGCCAGATTTGGTACAAAGGAGTTTTAAGGGTAGCTGATCACTAATTTGGGGTCAGATTTTGAAACCGCCATTTTGAATTTTACAAATCTATCTTCGGATTCGTAATCAGCGACCCCCAAAATCTCCGTATGCCACATTTGGCGCAAATCGGTTGATTTTTAAAAATAATAATTTCTTTAAGGTTAAAAAAATCACATGACACATAAATTCGAAGGGTGGATTTTTATTTATGATGATCTTTTTCTAAAAATGTACATTAAAAAAATAAAAACAAATTTTCTTCATTTTTTTCTGGTGTTTTTTGGACCACTTTTTTAAGGTAAAGGGACCTGGTGGTCAAATTCTAACCACAGATTCGTGTTTACGCTTCAAAAATACATCGAAAACCTCATATATTACATATAGACCAGCTAAATTTAATAAAATTGTTTATTACCCAACCTAGCATGTAGCAGATTTTCCAAATTACATAAATGTATTCAAAGGCGTTAAATACAGGCAGTGCCGTATCTAGGTATGGCCGCGCCCTTGGCGAAGCTTAAAATTTGCGCCCCCCACACACACCGGGATTTGGGGAGTATGAAATACCACCCAACGGGGAGTCCAGGGGCTTTTCCCCGAATATTTTACAAAATTAAAGTGCAAAGTAGTAGGTTTAAAGTTTTCTGATCCGAAAATTACGTTTTTTTAAAATACCAATTTCGTGGTGAAATTTGTGTCAAATTCTATATTTTCTTTATACGAAAATATTAGCCTACTATTTGAAAGAGACATGATTTACATAAAAAACTGTTTGTATCTGAAAAAGAAATGGAATATAAATTAACTATATATACTTATTTGCGGATAATTATACTGAATAAATTTTCTCAACAATAAAATCCTAGTTACAAAAATACTGTGCATAGCAGTCTTACCAAAACGTACATTTATATATTAATATACATTAAATAAAATGCAAGACAATATTTCATTAAAAACCATATAACATGTATTTTTTAATTTTGTGGTTTTTTTGGGGCGCTGATCACGAATATGGAGATATCAATCATTAAACTTGAAAACCAAACTAACATCTTATTCCCTATTTCTCCTTCTTTTTGCACACAATTCTTGATTTTTACATTAAATTGGCACATAGTATTTAATAAACCTCTTAAAGAAACTTGTTTTTATATTTATTTTATTTCTATCATCTATACATAAGGAATTTATTCAGTAAACATGGCCGCGACATCTGAAAATAAAGCTTTGCAATTTATTAGAAAAAAGGTGTAAAAGACATATAAAAACAAGTTTTTTAAAGGTGTTTATAAAATATTTTAAGTTTTTTGATGGATATTGATGACAAATATTTCCAAAACGAAACATTTCCGCCAAATTTTTCATATTCGTGATCAGCGCCCCAAAAAAACCCCGGATACCAAATTTGGTTAAAATCGGAGTTGAGACTATTTTCTAGACAATTACCATTTTGTCAATAAAAAATATTAATAATATGACTACGGTACTGATAACTAATGAAAAAAATATATATATGGCCGATTTTGCGCCGCCCAGGTGGCTGCGCCCTTGGCGGCCGCCCATTTCGCCACCGCCTAAATACGGCCCTGAATACAGGATGTGTGCTTGGTATAACATGCCACGAATTTCTTGTTTATGCAATTTTAGTACAAAATAATAAAACCTTTTCATATCAACACAAAAAAGGAATTCTTAGTCGATCTTTGTATTTTGGGCCATTTTCAAAAAAAAAACATTTTAAGAATTATCATATTATTCATAAAAACTAAATTAATGAAAATTCTATCTAAAAACTACCAGTAGTTGGCCATGCATTGTTTGTATCCATTTTTTTGTGTCATGTTGCATTAACTTTTGCTTAATTTTCCATATTTTATATTTTTTTCAAGGAAGTGCTGAGTATTTTTTTGTGGATGGCTTCCGTATAGCAAGTAATAAGACTTTAATAATTTTTTCACAAAAATGTATTGTTAGTCGATCTTTGTATACATATTGTTTTTGAACAAAATAATTTTGGAATTATGTTTATTAAATATAAAAATAAATAGAATAATATAATATCATGTATTTATTTATTTTTTTTAACTGTTAGACTGGCAACTTTATGTCCTGTTAAAGTTTCTTTAGTCTTTTAAAAGGTGTTTAAATAAACATTAGTTTTTCCTTGTACGTATCTCTACAGCATATCTTTTGCGATGCCCAAAGAAATTCAAAATGGTTTGGTCTCATTTTATTTCCTGCAAGTGTAATTTTCTGAAGCGGAAAAATATCACGTAAAACTGGATATTAGTTGAACCCGATTTTAAAAAAATTGCATCATGTATTTTTTAAATTTTATTTGCAGTAACTAGCAGCAATAAGCAAAACGTCCAACGCCGTGTCATGTCAAAACAAATACTAGTCAATCCATGACCTACTGGTTATTTTCAATGGGGATTTTGATAACTTTTTTGGAAAGTACAATAAGTACTAGAAATATCCCACCCATTTCGGGACACCCTGTATATACCTTAGTCACATCATCATTTACTCAGACAGCCAAGCGGCCCTGAAGGCCATCAGTTCTCCAAAAGTTAATTCTAAACTAGTGGGGGACTGTATATAGGCCCTGAAAAAAGTCGGCTTGGCAAACAAACTTACGGTAGCCTGAATACCAGGCCACGAGGGCCACCCAGGTAACGAAGAGGCCGACGACCTAGCCAAAAGAGGATCAGCCATGGAAATGATAGACCCGGAGCCATTCTGTAAAATCTCGGCAGGCCTCTTTAAAGCATCTGTTGGATAGACCGAGAGTTTTAAAGCCGGTGGGTACAAACATCAGGACAACGACAGGCAAAGCAGTTCATTAAGACGGGCTCGGCCAAGTTTATTTCAGACCTACTGAGCCTCAGTCGTAAGGTCGTAAGGATAACGGTGGGTCAACTAAGAGGACATTGTAAACTCAACAAGCACCTGGAAAGAATAAGCCTGGTGGAGGATAGCCTGTGTAGGTTCTGCAAGGAGGCTGAAGAAACAGCCGTACATGTGTGATACCACTGTGAAGCACTATGTAGGCTTAGTAAGGAAAACCCACAACCGGCGAGATATATGAAGTGGCCAGTGTCAAGACTCTGGAGTTAGCTAAGAAGACGGGCCTGGACAAGGTACTCTAAAGAATGATAGGAGAAACCACAATAAATCTGGTAGAGTTGCAGTGGTGGAGGTAATTTTTGCCATCTCCGTTCAAATAATCTAATCTAATCTAATATACCTTAGTGCTAAATTTCATCTTGATAGGTCAAGTAGTTTTCGAGATTTCATGATTAGTCTGTGTATGTATAAATGAATAAATGAGTGACCTTTCTCTTTTATATAGGTAAGTGGTTGAACTGAAATTTTTATGTCTTTGATGCTAGTCTATTCGCCAGTTCTCCCCTTTCCAGTCACACGTTCCGATGTCGCAACTTGGACTTTCCCGGGCTTTGTCGGCTGAAAGTCTTGATGTCGGGCTTTGTGGCCCGCAGAAATGTCGATTTTTTTACAAGTTTAAACTTTTTCATGACTGCTACAGGTATTGCTGTCAGTCAAACATATCACGCTGCACACGCAAACAATCTTCCGCCATAGAAAAACAACACAAAACATAAAAACAACAGAGATCTAGGCCTTTACCGCTTACAGCGCTTAGCCCCAGAAGAAGGATCCCATTAATTGGCGGCGAGTTCCCCTTCGATTTTCACGAGCAAAAACACACTTTTTCCGCGCCACAGCGGTTGAATTTTATGAAAAAGTCCAAGCTTCCAATCGTGTGTTATACTAAGTGAAAGTCGAAACGGAAGGGGGTTTAATAAATAAATAGTTTTCCCTTGAACTGTGGGTTTTTAGATGGAGTAAGCTATATTTAAATATATTTTTTTGCACATATATCTCAAAGATTATCAATTTTTAAGGAAAATTAAAGAAAACTGTAGCTAAAAAAAATTTACACAAAAAAGATTTCCATATTTTTTTGCATAGTGTATCCTTTTTAAGATACAGGCCTTAATGCTTAAGGCAACATAGAACGAAACAAGTTGGGCCATCAGTTTCCGCGAGACGTGGCGAACGCAGTCCTCCTGGTTTATTTCGAAGCTTCAAATTCGTATGCGTTTACACAAAGCGGAACAAACAACCCGCAACACTTTGATTCACACCCAAAAACCGACTAACCATCCGGTCACCTCGAAACGTCTTCGCGCAAAAAGTTCCGAGATAGGCGCAAGGTATTCCCAACTAACATTTTTCGGAGCCTAAAGTTTTATTAAACGGTAACGGATATTTATAAAAGGTTTTTAAGGAACCTTTACTTTTATAATAGTTTTTATAGTTTTGTAAGAAAACTATTGGTGTTACAAGTTTTGTAAGACGCCCAGATAATACCAAAATACTTAAAATTTTATAACATTGCATCCAAAATGTTTCCGTTACCCTATTTATAAAACTTTTGGTTTTGGTTACATTTTTTTTTTAAGGGTTTTATAGCGATCTGAAAACCCTTATTATAAAACTTTTACTCTTGGGGTTTTGTAGCTTACTTCGTAAAGCCCTTATAAATCTTAAGGCACCTAATAAATATTTTAAAGCTACTACAAAACCTAAAGAATTTTATAAAACTTATAGGCTCAGTAACAACTGGACCTAAAACTGATATTTGAGAACTAATAGCTTTCAATTGGTTTTTCGGTTACTTCTGGATTTATACCGGCAACGAAGGTTGATATAAATACCTTTTAGGTAACTTATAAAACTATAAGTATCACCAAAGCACCTAAGGTTTTATTGCAAGAGTAATATTCCCATAAGACACTTAGGTAAGTTTTATAAAAGTTTTTAAGATATTTATTATTACTTAAAGGCTCATATAAAACTATAGGTGTTTAAAAAGCGAAATGGCGTCCTTTTATATGGCGGCCATTTTTATGTTTGTGTTCGAGTTGACATAAATATTTACACAAAAAAGAAGAATATTTTATTTTAAGCCATACTACTAAATCTAAAAGACGTATTTTTTCAAAAACCTGGGATTGAGAAATGTTTGGGCAGTTTACTTGCAAAAAACAAATCATGAGACATAATTTTAATTTTGAGGTTTTTACAACAATTAATTTTTAGAGAGCCCTTTAGGGGGGCGCTTTAGTTTTAGAAAGGGCAAAATGTAAAATTTCTCGATAAATATTTCGTGCCAAGTAAAATTAAGTCCTTATAGAAAATTCTCAGGGTATTTAAGTTGTTATAATAATTATTTATTACGCCATTTTAATAATATTAAAATAAAAATCCATTGCTGTCAACTTTAGAGAAAAAGCAGAATAATAATGACAAGTACTTAAAATAGAACATATTGTAAACAAACGATGTAGAAGGAGATGAAGCTAAAAGGGGGCTTTTTTATTTGGTGTTTATAAACACGTAGGTCAGGAAGTTTATAATTGTTTTTATAAGGAATATTAAGGTTTTATAGCGGTAACGAAACTGTATTCCTTGCTGATTAAAACTTATTTATGGTTTATAAAGGTAACGACAACCTCTTGGTTACAAATAAATGAAGAGTAAAGGTTTTATATGGTACTAAAATTTAGTCACCGTTACCTTTATGAGATTCGCCATTTAAGTGCTATAAGGGTTTTATAAGAGTAACGAAAACGTTTTGCTAACCATTGATAGGTTCTTAGGTTTTATAAAATAGGTAATGGAAACGTAACCGTTACCATTATAAAACAAAAAATGTTAGTTGGGCCACAACGCGACACTAGTTTCGCGTATAATTTTTGAGCAGTGGAAACCGAGCTTTTGTTTTGATCAAGATAAAAATTAGCCAAAAAATAATAGTCACGTGATTTGCATTATTTGTCAAATTTTATTTTTTTCAAAAAACTACCAAAAGTGGGGTTGTTTTTAAAAAGATTTGAAAAAGCTTAGGATGAAATTTTTAAATGCAATTTTAGTTAATATACGAAATTTCAGACGTATAAGAAAGTTTGGATTTTTTGCCCATTGCACCACTGTTGCAAAAAAGAACTCGATGCCAACTTACAGAAAACTTCTTAGTTTTGATAAAGCGTTCGCAATTCTTCTAAACCCAAATATCTTACCTTAGTTGCTGTTCCAAGCGTCATAGGCCCAAATGGTCCCATTTGCATGGCTAAAGTCTTCTGTGCCCTCGTCAGTATGATTAGCAACATTTTCTTACATTTAGTATCTTTATTATACCATTTTGTTTCGTAAAGCAAATTTACAATAGCTTGACTCTACAATAATTAAATATCAGAAAAGTGTGTCTTGCAAACGCATATAAATTAAGTTGCTTGTTTTACTGTGTCCAGAAAAAATGGCAACATTTTTAATACATATTCACATTTTCAGTTAGACACAAGGAAATAATTAAAAATGCATTTCATGAATCACAAACCCAGTGGCTTGCCATTATTTTAATGCCAACACGTCAAAAATAAATTTTTAGGTACCATCTAATTAATATAGTGTTTTTTGTTAGCAAACTTCTAGGTGATAGGTGGACCTTCAAAACAAAACTCAAATTTACGACTTATTTTTTTAAAATAACAATTTTAAATTATCGAGTAGACATGTAGATGTGGTTGGATGAACATGGTGGTAAGCATATTTTTGCTGAAAACCCTGCAGAAAAATGTATTTAACAAGAATCAAGATAAGGGAGCATATCTTGATTCTCTCTCTCTCAGAAAGCTTTGAAACATTTGTTAATTGCAAAAAAATATGTTTTTTTCTTTTTAATCGCTTATAACTTTGAAAATGTTGGTCGTAGAGAAAAATTGTACTGATTGGATTGGTTAGAAATCGTAAATTGCATTGCTCTTATTTTTTGTGTAATTTTTTTGGTCCTTTAGATTTTTTTAAGAAGCTTTATATTCAAACAAAAAGAACATCTTGCTATGGGGAAACATCCCATTAAATTCTGTCATGTTGGTTTTGATGGTTTTTTCATAATAATTTGGCAATCAAATTAGTTCAAAAAAAAGATAATTCTGCAAATTTAGTATAGTCCAGAATATTGAATTAGATGCTTAATTTTTTTTCACTTATGAGTGATGTCCCTGTAACTTAATGTTAAACTGAAAAGTATTTTAAAATGTAAAATATGAATATTCTTTGCTCTTGCTGTATCTTTTAAGTATTTTAATTTGTTTAGATAATTAAATATTTTAATTGCTATGATTGTATTTTTTCTTTCTTAATTTTGTATGGTCCAGTGGTGTAGATAATTTTATATCCTGGGAAAAGGTAATGTAGAGATCGAACGCTGTTAACGATACGTCAGGTTTTATACGGCTTGAATGAGACCGTGACGATGGTGTTGTTCTTACAGCGTTCGATCTCTAATACATACATAATATGTATGTATTATATAATATATATATATATATATATATATATATATATATATATATATATATATATATATATATATATATATATATATATATATATATATGAACCCGAGTAACCTAATCTTTGAGCAATGCCAAATCAAACGAGTATCTATATCAATACGCATGCTCGTAGTATTAAATTTTTGCGGAATTCGCAAAATCTTAAAACAAAGTCAATTTTCCCGCTCTTCACATTTCAAATATTGCGAAACGCAAAAAAAGGACATTAACCTATTGTACAACTAACACATTTTAAGTCGACCAATTAGAATCCGTTAATTTTCCGCCCCCTAGATTTTAAATATTGCGAATTGCAAAAAACTTAAGGTTAAGACCTCCTACATTTGAAATCAACCAATTAAAACACGTTTCGCAATTCGAAAGTCGCATTTCGCAAGTATAGACCTGGAGCCGAGAGGGTTTTTGCATGTATCATAGGCCCCACATCGAGGCTTTGGGGGATGATAGGCAACGTTATTCCCCACTTTGAATTCCCGGTATGGCATCCCTAAAGTGTAGCTTTTAGGAGGGGTGAATTTTCAAACGTGTAAGAAATATCCATGCCCTTGGATCATAGGCCCCACTTTGATTCTTGATTTATGTCGTCAAGAAGGTCCAAGTCCAAGGCCAAAGTCCGCGAACCCAATATGCCATACCGATATGGCGTCACTTAAGGTCCGCCATACTGATCGAAAGGTGTAATTTTTCCACTGTGGACTTGGATCATGGGCCCCACGCTGTTGTTTCGTGATCATTGTTAACAATAAACTGTAGAACAAAGATTTCAAAACGCCATATTAGGCATCGCTAGTGACCGCCATAATGGGGCGTTCATTGCTAAAATGACATGTTTGCCCCATTATGGCGGCCACTTGACGATGCCCCAGAGGTATGACGTTTTGAATTCTTTGTTCTATAGTTATGTCCATGTCTACAGTATAAAAATTACAATTTCATGTCTACAGTAGAAAAATTACACCTTTCGGTCAGTATGGCGGACCTTAAGTGACGCCATATTGGTATGGCATATTGGGTTCGCAGACTTTGGCCACCTTCTTAACGACATAAATCAATAATCAATGTCGGGCCTATGATCCAAGGGCATGGATATTACTTACACTTCTGAAAATTCACCCCTACTAAAAGCTACACTTTAGGGATGCCATACCGGGAATTCAAAGTGATTTGGGGCTGATAACGTTGTTTATCAGCCCCCAAAGCCTCGACGAGGGGCCTATGATACATGCAAAAACCCTGTCGGCTCCAGGTCTAGTAAATGAACTAAAAATTCCAAAATCTGATTGATTTGTTTTTATTTTGACGTTACGCTAACCAATGGTAGGTCCTCTTATGCGGAAAAGCGGAATGGAACTGTCAAATTTCTTGAATTTGATTGGCCTATTTAAATTTTGACAAAGTCAGCTGACTTACTGAAGCAATTAAATTAAGGAAATTATAAAACTTTTATAATCTCATTTACGTATATAATATAATTTCAAGCAAATCCCAGCAATTTAAAGAGGTAAGATTAACGCACTGATTAATAACTCTGTTGTCTTTGCTAAAAAGTTGGAGATTAGTCCTGAAAATGATTTCAAAAAACATCACCGAACACGCCGTGTACCAAAAAAGTATGATGAAAGACCAAAGACAGCTTATAAGTTTGGGTTTTTGACATTTTACAGGAAAAAATTCCGGACTGTGCTTCAAGTTTTTAACACTGGCATTCAGGATAATTTGAAAGAGGCGTTTTCAGCATTTGCGCATGTACCAAAAGTTTTCGAAATTTCAGTCAATAGAAGGAACGTAACGATTGAATCAGTCGAAGCTATAATGCAATTAGATTCCATTTTTCTCAAGGGAATCCAGAATGTTTGTATGCTGAGTTACAAATTCTCTTTGATTTATGTCAAGAATCTCAAAATTTCAAAGACATTTCTAAAGTAGCGTTGAAGTTGAAGAATGTCATTCCTTTGGCGTACAAACTTGTGTGTTTCGTTTTAACTGCTCATGTAACGTCAGCTTCTTGTGAACGTTCATTCAGTAAACTCATAGTTTTAAATCATCTGCAAACAACAATGCGAGATGATCGTTTAAATTCATTAATGCTGCCCTATTCTTCTAAAGATAAAGTAGACGAAATAAATCTTCGTGAAATCGTCCAAAAATGGTCTGTATTAAAGCATTGCGGAATGACTGAACCCAATGACTTGAACAAAGTAAGTCATTGGGTTCAAATTCTCTTTATGTGTGTTAACTAAAACAATGAACCTTTTTCGCTGTTATAATTATTATTATTTTCTATATTATTATCATCATTATCATTATTATAATTCTTGTAAAATATTTTTTTACAAATATAACTTTTGACATATTTGCTTTGTAATATTGTTATTCCTTACTGCATCGAAACTAACAGTTATTATGATTCCATGATAACATTAATAACATGCAGTCGGCAAATACGCTGCGTCAGTCGGCATTTTGATTGAAGTCACCCCCACCCGCACGTGGGGCCTAAGCGACGCCCCTGCCCTTAAGTGTTTTAATAGTTTATTATAAACTTGGAACAAATAAATAATAAATTATTATTTATCTGTACTAGAGATATCAAGTTTTTTTTCCAAAAAACATTGAAAAAATTATGGAGTATTTAAAAGATATACAAACCTGAATAATAATTTCATTAGCCATCCATGCCTCACCAAAAATTTTTGTTACAAGAATTGCTATGTACCCGCAAGGAACCACAAGTTCGCTAATAGACTGTGGCTGAAATATGAGTTAATATATTAGATGATTACTATTAATAACTGATTAGGTTTTTGTTTTATTTTTTTTTTTCATTAGACAGCCCACGAAGGCTTGTATAAAGCTTAAGTAATAGGTACTGTCGGTAACGGGTTTTTAGTTGTTTAACTTATTTTTTTCCATTTTCGTTAGTATTGCCAGGGCCGGATTTAAGTTTTTGTCGCCCATAGGCTAATACAGCGATTCTCAACCTGTGGGGCGCGCCCCCCTAAGGGAGCGCGTGCACACTAGAGGGGGGGCGCGAGCATATCCAAGAGAAAATATTATTTTAAAAAATTGATTAACTGACTGAAAGAAAGCTCACACACATACACAAAACAAAATACATTTTAACATAATATTTAATAATTAACTTATTAAATTAAAAAAACTTACTAAATCAAAACCTTGTTAATCAAAACTTACCAAATTAAAAACAAATTTAATAATTACGGGGTCGATCAAGTTGCCCCCCCACTAATAAATTTCAATTTTTTTCTACGTGTGAATTTTGCACACATTTTGCACAATTTTTCACAGGCAATTTTAATTTTTGCACACCTGCGCAAGAGTAACTGTGACTATGTAAATGTGGGGGAGGCCAACTTAACGCCAGCCCCCCACTTATTTTTTTGACTTTTTTTTATGTCAATCGATAGCTTGATTTTTGCACAATTTTGCACAACCATTGCCGATTTTTGCACAAGTGCCCCAAAAGAGGTATAATGCTTATAAAATATATCCGTAGCCCCTCCCACCCAAAGTTTTTTAACTTTGATTATATCAAATAATAGATTGATTTTTGCACAATTTTGCACAACCATTGGCAATTTTTGCACAAGTGCCCCAAAAGAGATATAACGCTTATAAAATATAGCCGTACCCCCCCACCCAAAGTCTCTTAGGTTTAATTATATCAAATAATAGATTGATTTTTGCACAATTTTGCACAACCATTGGCGATTTTTGCACAAGTGCCCCAAAAGAGGTATAATGCTTATAAAATATATCCGTAGTGCCACCCCACCCAAAGTTTTTTAACTTTGATTATACCAAGTATTTGATTTTTGTACAACCATTGGCGATTTTTTTCACAAGTGCCCCAAAAGAGGTATGACGCTTATAAAATATATCCGTAGCCCCCCCTCTATTCAACGTTTTCTAACATTGATTATACCAAATAATAGCTTTTTTAAACTTTGGTCATGCCAAAGGATAGCTAAATTTTTGCACAACCGCATTGTTGATATCCAAACCAACTTTATTATGCATTATTCTTACGAATAAAAACAAAATACTTGGTATAATAAAAGTTAAAAAACTTTGGGTGGGGGGGCTACTAACATATTTTATAAGCATCTTACCTCTTTTGGTGCAGAAACCACCAATGGTTGTGTAAAATTGCCTGTCTGAGTTTTTCAAAAAAAGGCTTAATATTAGAAATTGATACTTTTAGTCCTTTTTCTATATTAAGCTAAAATCTATATTAAAAAAAAAAAAGTTTGTTTTATTCGAACGTAACGTAAGCCGACACCCGTCTTTTAAGGGTTCTTCATTTCTGTAACGCGGATGCTTCAGCCATCCTTTGAGGCATATTTTTGCTGTGTCATAAACGATACACCCGTCCCGAAGAGGACAAGGTCGTAGTGTAGGTTTAGAGCCAAGAAAATCATAATACACTATTATTGTATACATTTTATTGTATGGGGGCGCGATGAAAATTATGACTAAAAATTGGGCCGCGAATACTGAAAGGTTGAGGAACGCTGGGCTAATATATTTTTGCCGCCCTAATATGTCAATATTTGTGGGATATCAAAAGAAAAAAATTAGCAATAAAAGAATGTAAACTTCAATAGCATTTTTTTAAATTTAATAAACAAATTTCATAATATAAAAACAAAATATAAATTAACTGTGAAATGTTTCAATGGTTTTTGGGCTGTTAGACCGGCGTCGATTGTCTGGTTGACTTGACGTTTCGCCAACACGAGGGGTTGGCATCTTCAGAAGTTGCTTTCTGGTTGAGAGTATGCGAACTACTGGGCTTTGCGTGGTCGTAGCTCGTATTTATACGTTGGGGAGGCAGTGGGCGGAGCTTCGGTTACTTTCGGTTCCAATCGTTTCCGATCGGTTTTGTTCGTGAAAGGTGCAATTCTAGTACTCTTAATTATGGGGATCCATATTTTGTTGATCCCAACTGCTTTCTCTTTCTTATTAAAGTTGTTGCTATGCTTTTCTAACTCTATGGCTTCTCTGTAGACTCTGGAGTGGTATGCCGATGTGGTCCCCATGGTAGCCAGTACTTGGGTTTCCTCAAACTTTATTCGATAGTCCGTTGTAAGGGTATGTTCTGCTACGGCGAATTTGTCTGTCTGCCCCAGACGACAGTTGGCTTTATGTTCTTTAATTCTGGTGTTGATCGAGCGTTTTGTAGTTCCTATGTACACGCTTCCACATGTGCACAGAATGCGATAAATTCCTGAAGACGAAAGTGGATCTCTTTTGTCTTTGGCCGATCGAAGGCATTCTTTGATTTTCCTTGTTGGTTTGAATATTGTTTTTACATTTTTCTTTCGTAGTTATCGACCAATCCTGTCTGTAATCCCCGGAATAAAGGGCAGAAATGCTTTTGCCACTGGCTGGAGTTGTTCGTTCTCCACGGGTCTGGTATTTGTTGGTTTTATTGATCTTTTGATTTCTCGCTCTGAATAACCATTGGCCCTTAAAGCATTACGAATATGTGTAAGTTCTGCGTTTAGCGCCTCGGGTTCGCAAATTATTCTCGCACTTTCTGTTACAGTTTTAATGACTCCATATTTCTGACATGGGTGGTGGTTTGAATCCCTATGTAGATAGCGATCTGTGTGTGTGGGTTTTCTGTATACCGTGTGGCCTAATGATCTTCCTCTACTCGCTAATAATACATCAAGGAACGCTAGCTTGTTGTTGTCCTCGATTTCCATCGTAAATTGTATATTTTTATGGATGCTGTTAATGTGTGTCAGAAATTCTTGCAGTTTATTTTGTCCATGACTCCATATTGCGAAAGTGTCATCCACATATCTATACCAAACTTTTGGCTTGTAAGGGGCTCTATCTAAAGCCAGTTGTTCGAACTTTTCCTTGAAGAAATTTGCTATTACCGGGCTAAGAAGGCTTCCCATTGCTACTCCTTCAGTCTGTTCATAAATCTTGTTGTCCCATGATGGATATGGATTGCCAAAAATACACAAAGCCAATATTCCGCTACGTCCCATTGTAAGCGCTATCGGTTCACCGACATATTATGATCTAGCTTAACACCTATCATCACTTCTGCCACAACACATCGGACTGACTGATTCCTTTGTTAAGGATTCGACCCATTTTATTTCTAAAATTAAAAACTTAGTTCTTGAAGAGAATGATATATTAGTAAGTTTCGATGTGGTATCCCTCTTTAGAAAAGTGCCCCTAAAGGATGCAATGGAACATATATATATGACAACTTTCCAGAAGATATCTCCAATTTGTTCAAACATTGCTTGACAACCACCTTTTTTATGGGACAACAAGATTTATGAACAGACTGAAAGAGCAGCAATGGGAAGCCCTCTCAGCCCGGTAATAGCAAATTTCTTCATGGGAAAGTTCGAACAACTGGCTTTAGATAGTGGCCCTTACAAGGCCAAGTTTGGTATAGATATGTATATGACACTTTCGCAATATGGAGTCATGGACAAAATATACTGCAAGAATTTCTGACACACATTAACAGCATCCATGAAAATATACAGTTTACAATGGAAATCGAGGACAACAACAAGATAGCGTACCTTGATGTATTATAAACGCGTAGAGGAAGATCATTAGGCCACACGTTATACAGAAAACCCACACACACAGATCGCTATCTACATAGGGATTCAAACCACCACCCATGTCAGAAATATGGAGTCATTAAAACTCTAACAGAAAGGGCAAGAAGAATTTGCGAACCCGAGGCGCTAAACGCAGAACTTACACAGATGCCAACCGCTCGTTTTGGCGAAACGTCAAGTCAACCAGACAATCGACGCCGGCCTAACAGCCCAAAAACTATTGAAACAAAATATAAATTAAAATGTTAAAACAAATAAGTCTTTTATTCAACTATGTATTATTTAATTATGGGCAAAACCCTATAATAACATTTTTCTTTAAACCTTTTTTTTTCTGCAAAATCATTAATTATATCATTTAAATATACGATTACATTTTTAAAAAAATTAATTGTTAATTTGCCGCCCATAATATTTGTCGCCTTAGGCTTCAGCCTACTCAGCCAATACAGTAAAAAAGTTAACGTATGGTGTGGCATATTTAACGAACGAATTGTTGACCGTTTTTTTTTTGATAACATAAACAGAGAAAAGTTTCTGCATTTTTATGATTTTCTTATGAAATTGCCTTTAGGGCAGAAAGAAAACTTATACTTTCAATTAGATGCTGCCCCCGCACAGAATTATCTGATGTTAAAATCTTTTTAAATGTAAATTTCCCTATAAAGTGAATAGGCTTTATTTAAAACCAGATCTCCAAAAACTACTTCTTTTGAGTTTTTTTTTTGTAGGGGCAATTAAAAAATAAAGTGTATGCTACTTGGCCGATTGACAAGAAGTTTGCTTAGAATTGGACAAGCGTGTTAGTTAACTCCCCCAACTTTAAGAAAAGTAAATGTACGTTTAAGGAGAATTGTTAAAAAGTGTATTGTTTTAGAACGTGGTTATGTTAAAAAGACAGGAATTTATAATAATGTAATTTGGTATTTTAATACCATAGTTACGAATAAAGGACTTATTAAAAAAGTAAACACAAATTTTTCTACTAAAGTTAGCTTTTAATATTTTAAAAATAGGAATTAAGGAGTTTGTGAGAATGGTTATTCTAAATCTAATAAAAAAAATAATTCTTAAACAAGTCTTAACATCTTTTTCCTAAAAAATAAAGCCTTTTTTACCCCCCAACACTGCACGCCAAAGGTAAATAAAATTGGAAGAATATCGCATTATCAGGATGTATTCATGAATTTAAGCATTCAAATCTAGAAGTAAATCTTACTTTCCATTAAAGCTTGTATAAGCTGTAATCTGTAAGCTTACACCTGCCAATATAATAAAAAATGAATATATTTTTCATTTTAAGGTGTATACTTGAACTGGATCGTACCATGTCAACCATTTAAATTTGATTGGGTCGTGGTGGATAATGTTAAGTATAATGTTTTTATATTTTTTTATACTTACGTTAAAATAGTGCCCCATGGATGCAGCAATAGATATTGAATTTAAAAAATATTCAGTTAACATCACATATTTTAAAGCTTGGTTTACTTTGATTACAAACCTAAAACATATAATTGGTTTAATTCTTTTAATATTGTTATTTTATTTATAAGCTACAGCCCACAACTTCTTACGAAGCATATTTTAGGACAACTTTAAAAGAATTTTTGACCTATTATCATGTATTGAATAATCGCTAGAAATATTGTGCGTTAATTTGTGCGTGCTATTTACCTATATCCTAACTCCAAAAAAAATGTAACATAACTTAAAAAATTTTGGAATTTCATTTATGGTGTTATTACTTATTAGCCCAATTGGTGGAGTAAATTTTACACTATGAGCACAAGTAATTAGCAAACTGGCTGATTTTTTTATAAGTAGTTTAGAGTATACTGATTGATATTAAAAAAAGTTCATATTTTATGTAAATCGATTTCCTAAAGTCCAAAAAAAAAATTTCGATTTTTTTTTTCAAAATTCTCAAATATTTCGGTCTGCGATGGAGATATAAAAAATAAAAAATACCATCTTGTAGGGGAAGTTTTTTTCTATGAAAAAGATATTTTGCGTTTTTTTTCTTAGAGTTATAGTTTGTCCGCAATAAAATCGATAAGCCATTAAGCCATCTTCCGCTAACAAACAAGCGATAAAATTTACGCTTTAAATTTAAAATCATAACATTCCACTCGATTACCTATTACACTATTAATGTATAAATACTTTACTCGAAAGAATTGTAAGTAAAAAATTGAAAAAATCCAAAATTTTGAAATTTTTTTCAAAATTTTCAAAAGTTTTCAAAAAAAATCATGAGAATATTTTTTTTTATAGTTTTTTATTTTTCTTGAGTTATACAATAATAAATATAAGTTAAATATCATTATTTATTTTATTTTTAATATAATCAATAGAAATTACATGTTACAAAATTACAAATCATCTACATTGTCGTTATCATTATCACTGTTTTCAGCATCATACTCGTCAGAACTTGTCTTGTTGTAAGTTGTGCAAAATTTTTGCATGTATCAGGATGCAAGTTGTTTTATTCGATGCTCCATATAACGAAAGCAGAAATAATATGCCATTTTTAAAAATCGTTTCATGAGACTGTCTTGGCAATTAAAAACTTTCTATAGCTTGTGCTAACTTTTTATTTTTTGATTTTTTTTCTATCGAACTTATGACAATTTTTTTCTATTTTCTTACCTGGGCCTTTTCTTAATTTTTTAAAATCCAATCTAGAGTGCCATGACTTTGTTAAAACAACCAATTTTGAGTCCAGAAGGCGTGGAAAAATAGGTTTAATTATCTTTGATAATCTTTTCCAGAAAGGAAAAAAGATTTCAAAATTTGAGTTCTAGACATAACTAATTTTTTTCAAATGTAACAATGGTGGCTCGTTGGCATATTCGAAAAGAGCATTTTTTTGTGAATTATTTGATACCCCACACCTGGTATTTGGAGTTAAATTAACACTAAAAAAGCTAAAATATAGGCATAGTAGTTATTGCTTATAATAATAATTATGATTTTATTATTATTATTAATTAATATATTTTAAGGTATTTCAGTCAAAATGCCTTATTAATAAACACAGCAATAACTTTAAATAACTAACTCGCTTAATTGTTAAACTATGTAACATCATTGTTTAACATTAACGTATTTGTTTATTTCCAAGCCTACCTGACAAAATTGCCAAAACACATATGACTCTTTTAATCGAATGCCACGGCCCGGATGATTTAATAATTTTATAAGCAACAACTACCATGCCTATTATTTTGCTTTTTAAGTGTTGATTTAACTTAAAATATCAAGTGTGGGGTGTCAAATTATTCAGAAAGAAATTGTATTTTTAAATATGCTAACGAGCCACCATCGTTCCATTTGAAAAATTGAGTTATGTCTAGAAATAAAATTTTGGAATATTTTTACCTTTCTGGAAAAGACATAAACTACGTCAGATAATTAAAACTCTTTTTCCCGCCTCCTTGACTTAAAATTGGTTGTTTTAACGACCACTCTAGATTGCATTTTAAAAAATTAAATATTTTTTAAGGAAAATGTCAATACGTCAAGTATGGGGTGTCATTGCATTTAGAATCTCATTTTATATCACATAGGTAAGGAAAATACAGGGTAATCCATTTAAAATTCAAAAGTTAAGGTCATTCCCGGTGAAACCGAAAATCGTCAGAAACAATTGAACACGTCATTAATGCATATATATATATATATATATATATATATATATATATATATATATATATATATATATATATATATATATATATATATATTTTGCATTCAATGACGTGTTCAATTGTTTCTGACGGGTGGTGCGTCGCCGAGCGGAACATAGGGAATCCCATGTAAATTTTAAGGGGGTCAATTATTGGCTCCCCTGTACATTTTACAGAAAAAATTTAAGATAACTTTTTGAAGAGACCAATCTGACAAGCCCTCGTGCCAAGTTTCAAAAAAATTTAATAGGCGAATCTTGACTTATTCAATTAAATGTAATTGCAAAATTACCAAATTTTCGGTTCAGGTAAAACAAAACAGACACCAGTAAAATAAATCTTGTCCCTGACATGAGGAAAAGTGTCAATAAATCAGTGACAGTCGGTATTTAAAAAAACAGATATTATTCGTATATATTCGAAAAACATCAAGAGTTGCAGGGAAGAGTTGAAGAGCAAAGAATTGCATTTTGTTTTGAAATGATGGAAATAGCAAATAACGATAGGAATTTTTTAAGAAATTTTTGAATGTACATTTACCCTCAACAATGGTCCCTTTTTTATGGACTATAACCTGACAGTTGAAACCTATTTGGACTTATTTCAAAATCAAATAGGACCCGCCTTGGAAGAAGTTGTTAGGGAAGATCAATTGATCTGGTACCAAATATACCCGCCCATAATGCCCGTATGGTTAGAGAGTACCTGGAAAATGCTTCTAACGGCAATATTATTGGTCCACGGTACCGGATACTTTGGCCAGCCAGGTCACCTGATCTTTCACCGAATGACTTCTTTCTGTGGGGTCACTTAAAAAGTGTCATTTATAAAAGTGTAAAATTTGAGAATCTAAACCAGCTACAAAATGCTATTTCGTTAGAATGTAATAAAATTTCGCAATATCAACTTAGCAACGTTAGAAATGCATTTTATAATCGGTTGGGATATTGTTTAGCTGTTAATTAATGTTATTATGTAATTCTTTATTATTGTATTTTATTTTATTTATCCATACCTAGTAAAATATTAAGAGTTCAGTTTTTTTTGGATCTATTTTTGATCTTGAGTTAAACATTTACAATTATTTATTGTGATGGCTGTGGACTCGAATTTACGGACAATACGTTTAATGGGTGAAATGAACCAGATCTGCTTGATGGAAAATAAATTGAAAATATTTCAGATACTGCTATTGGTTTAATTAAATTCTTGTATGATAAATTATTTTTTTAATAATCAATAGTAATAATTGTTATTAGTTAAACTTAATTGTTACATTAAATAAAAGGTTTGATAAAAAATAATGTTAATGTGTCTTTTACTTTGAATGTAATGATTGTGAGATTGATGAAACGAAAAAAAATAATTCCTTGTATTCGGCTGTACGTCAGATTTGACAAAGCCTTAAAACAAACTGTTTGCTGGTGGCTGGTGTCTGTTTGGTTTTCCCTGAACCGTTTGCAATTACATTTAATTGAATAATTCAAGATTCGCTATTAATTTTTTAAAACTTGGCACGAGGGTTTGTGAGGTTGGTCTCTTCAAAAAGTTATCTCACATTTTTTCTGTAAAATGTACAGAGGAGCCAATAATTAACTCCCTTAAAATTTACATGGGATTTCCTATGTTCCACCCGGTATATGTTTGATGACAAGTCAGTAGCACTGATATATTATGATGCTATTCTGCAATTATCTTATTTCGAAAATTGTTCAGAGTTAATTATCATAGATAGAAAATTGTCGTTTACAGGATTCAAAAGGTACCTAATATTTAAACAAGAAGAATAAGATTAATTGGAAGATGTTGGTTAAAAAATAAGGTTACAGGGTTTTTTAGATGGCTTCATAAATACTATATCATATAACATCGAGGCTCGTTGTTCTAGGCCTAAGAGAGATTTTTCTAACATAACCAACTGATCACTTTCTATACGGTATTATTTGCCGATGGCAATTTTAGGCATCATCTCGTGAACATAAAATAATAGGAAAATAATTGTATTTTTTAAGTAGAACTTTTACACCTTATAGACGCGATAACACAAAAACTATCCATTTTTGGGCTTTGTGCCCATAAAGACTATTGCTCAGAATCCCTTTAGGAATACTATACTAAACTTTTAGCTAATTTAACCGTGACCCAATTTCCATGAGATTTATGCGGGGTAAATCCACAAAATTATTCTAATTATCTGTAAAAAGTTGGGAAATGTATGTCCAATAATCTCTGAGATATTCGAACTTGACAATCGCTCATTTTACTACTGACCGACTGACTGATTGACTTATCAAAATTATAAGGCACTTCCAAGGATATTTAAAGGTTTATGGAAGGCCAATGCTGTAGAACAAAATTTTCTAGGAGAATCGGCCCCGCGGAGTGTGCGTAATGAATAGTAGGTCAGGTCCGGACTTCCACAATTCTTTGTTACTATCTATAAAGTTGACATCATCAAATAATGTCAAATTCAAACTACCCATACATTCACTGTTTTCTTTTGCACAAAATTTTTGGTTATTAAACGAAACTATTATAAAATATTTAAAATTATTATGTAATATTGGATTTTATGCCATCTGTTTAAATATGGATATAATAGATGGCGCCACTTTACAGCCTTATATTTAAATGGTCGATATTTTTGGGAGTTTTGTATTTTTACCAAAAACACGATTTTTTAAAATAAATTTCAAACATTGTATGGATAGTTTCATGTACCAATTTTGTGATTAAAGAAGGGCAGGATAGTGTAAATAAGTACAATCTAATTGTCGTATTTAAGGATTGATGTTTAAAAAATAAAACGTCGAAAAAGTTAGTTACTTTAGATTTATAATCAGCGCCTCTTTATGCAAAAACTCATCAAAATCGGCACGGGTCAAGAAAAATAAAAGCTTGCCATAATTTGAACTGGTTATTTGTATTTTAGGGTCATACAATATTTTATAAGTTTATAATTTGTATAAAAGTACAATAAAATAGTGTCACCTCATGCAGGTAAAATAAACAAATTTAACAAGAAGTATAGAATTTTTTACATAAGAGATTGAGAAACCAAAAATCGAATTTTTTTTATAAACAAATACAGAAAAAGCAAAAAGGAATTTTAACATAAAATTGTACTTTCTTTTATTCAATTAGAGGGACCTGTATATATTATAATTTGCCTGGTGTGCCCAGTAATTGATAATTTTGATCCTTAAAAAGAATGTACTAAATTATTAAATGAAATAAGAGTATCTAAATGTAAACCTTATTTCTTTTTAATGATCCACAGAAATACACAAACATTGTATTATTCATCTAAAGGATAGTTCAGATTGCCTCACTTTTCTCACTGCTATTTCCTATGAAATGTTCATTTTCTATTATTCATAATTGATATATTATTGTTTATTTGGTTATAGTATCTTTCAAGATATAAGAAAATGACTAGACATATCATTCATCTCTGACTGCAATAAAAATCCTCGAAATTGGTCCTTTATGGTCATGCCAACTTGGGTTAGAATAGTTCAGGTCTGCAATAAGATATCCGCGAATAAGACATCATGAATACTTATATATTATTTCGGTCAGGTAAAAACACGACCCAGTACGGACAGTTGCGATAATTAGATCAACCTACCCTAATAGTACCATAAATGCTAATTTCAAGGGTTTTTACTGCATTCAGAAGCAGTCGAGATTTTTTGTCAATTTCTTATATCTTGAAAAATACTATACCTAACGTTGCGTCTCATGAGAAGCACCTAATTTAAATATTAGAAATACTTACCTAAAGTAAAAAATGCCGGGTATGTTACCCTTGGATTTGCAAGACAAAACCATACAATCTCTAGGCATTTTGTTACGATATTATAAGTAACAAAGAAAAAACACAAAATTATTGTCAAAATTTAATAAACACTAATTACTAAAATAAGAAGGTTTTTATTAATACAAAAAACTTCTGCAACTATAAAATATAATCACACAAAGCAAAACGATCGAAATTAATACGGCGCAAACCTAAACGAAAATGACGAAACCACAACAAAACATGAAATTCGCTTGGAAGAAGGGTTGATGAAACGACGATGGTTGAAGGTACAGCGCGGATATAGTTTCATACGCGCCGCGCCGTTGCACCAGAAAACGGTACTCCGGCTCTCACAAAAGTATCATGTGTTGCCTAACTATACACTGATTTATCAGTGTGTAAGTAGGCAACACATTAAAATATTTCATTGAATTTTGTTATTGCGCAGAATCGGCGGGGCCCACTCTGAGAGTTATTTTCATAGGGCTAGACATTTTATAATCAAATAGGCCATAGCATTGGGCTTCCATATACTTCCTTAGGCACTTCCCGGAAAAGTAGAAATTTGGTATGTAGGTAGGTTTTAGGGTACGAGTAAAGACAAAATTCTAAAAACTGCACAACTCAGCTCGGAACGCCTTGAGTTTCTGAGGTCCTAATGGTGTTAGAATTTAAAATTCAGGTAGAGTTTTATTCACAATTTCAGTCAAAAATTGTCCAGGCGTGCAGGACAGCGGGAATAGGGAAATCGGCCCCGCGGAGTTTGCACACTGAATCGTAGGTCAGGTCCGGACTTCCATAATTCTTTGTTACCATGTATAAAGTTGACATTATCAAATGTCAAATTCAGACTAACTATACGTTCACTGTTTTTTTAGTTTTTGCACAACATTGTTGTTAATAAACGAAACTCTTATAGAATATTTAAAATTATTGTGTATTATTGGATTTTATATCATCAGATTTAACATGGCACCATCGGATTTAACTGATGGCACCACTTTACAGCCTTCTATTTAAATAGTTGATATTTTTGGGAGTTTCGTATTTTTACCAAAAATTTTGATAAAATAATTAACATCACGATTTTTAAAAATAAATTTCAAACATTGTATGATAGTTTTATGTACTTATCAAATGAGTTTAATCTAAGTATCATATTTAAGGATCGATATCTGAAAAATAAAACGTTGAAGAAAAACACTTACCTACTTTAGATTTGTAATATGTATGCAAAAAATCATCGAAATCGGCAAGGGTCAAGAAAAGTAAAAACTAACCATAATTTGAACTGGTTGTTTGTGTTTTAGGGTAATTCAATATATTATAAATTTATAATTTGTATAAAAGTACAATAAAATAGTATTACCTCATACAGATAACATAAACAAATTTAACAAGAAGTATAGAATTTTTTACATAAGAATTTTTTTTATATCGTCGGACAGTCCACCAAGACTAAGGCTTCAATTCTAACTTACCGTTAAGTGTGTTAAAGGGGAGTTTATCTACACTAGACCTAAATATTTGGAGAAGGGAAAACTTCTGCGGATAGCAGATTCCAGTCTAGACACTCTGGGGCTGATGGAACAAAGAAAGTGAAAAGTTCGGGGTCTCTTAAGTTGGACTGTAAAATAATGCATAAATGTGGCACTACGTGTTGCTCTGTTGGAAGCTATCAGAGGAATTATACTTGCCAACTCCTCGGAGCAGAAGTCGTATAAATACCTACAAAAATGTAACATATCGCCTCCAGCCCGTCGCTGGGAAAGAGAAGGGAGCTTTTCTGTAAACGTGGGATCAATAATAAGACAAACAGATCTTTTCTGAATGGAATCAAGAATGATAAGAGTTGTAAAAAATACCATTGCCCAGACATGAGAACAATATTCTAAAGATGGTCTGATTAGAATACATACAGAGTATACAGATTAGACGGATAGAAATACTTACTGGCTCAAAAGAGGAATCCAAGCTTTTTTAAAGCAGCTGAGGCTATGGATGTAATGTGTTTGTGTCAGTTAAGGTTGTTCTCAAAAGTAACGCCAAAATGATTAATTAACTTCTTTTCGCGACACCGAACATGACTGGGTCTTGGAGCATTAAACTGAACAAGATTTTTGAAGCACCAATTCAAGATTAGTTTATGGTTTTGTGAAAGTAATATTTGAATTGATCTGCGCTTGTTTTCTTAATGAGGGGTATAATTCCGGGTATATTACTCTTGGATTTGCAAGACAAAACCATATAACTTTTAGGCATTTTGTTACGATATTGTAAGTAACAAACAATAAACACAAAATTATATAAACCCATAATCACTAAAATATGAAGGTTTTTATTAATCCAAAAAACTTCTGCAACCACAAATTAAAATCACACAGGGCAAAATAATCGCTTGAAAGGGTTGATGAGCCAACGGCACACCGCGGGTATGGTTTCATAAACACCGTACCGTCACACACGAAAACGGGACTCCGGCTCTGTCAAAAGATAACGTGTTGCCTACCTACAAACTTTGTGTAGGTGCGCATCACATCACAATATTTTGGGGAATTTTGTTACTGCGCAGGATCGAGGGAGACCCTCATGACAGTTATTTTCATAGTGAGCCGGACACTTTTAGATCGAATACGACATAGTATTGGGCTTCCATTACCCTTCAAACTTCCTTGGTCATGCCTGATCTCTCAGGAAAAGATGGGCGACACCGTTAACCCGTATAGGCGCATAATAAAGCAGTAATTAAAGGTAATAATTAAAAAAAAAGTGTCGTGAAATGCTAATTACTTAGGGTGGTCTTGTTTACTTACTCTGTCACAGATATATGCTTTATAGCAATATTTCTTAAAGCATTATAATAATTCGTTTTTGGTTCACCATCAGCTTTGCTCTGATCTAAGCGTTTAACTAATATTTGCACCATTTTTAGGCGAGCCGTTGCATGAATTAAACATAGCACAAAAATAATGTTCGCAGAAAAGAATAAGGCCAGGATGATATAGCAAAAAATAAAGTTCATCAAAAAAACAAATGCCATATTGTCACGTTCTTTAAATGGTAACCATACTGAAAACATTAATGATTCTTCAGGCAAGTTCTTGGTGCTTTTATTTTCGCTTTGGTCTGTGGTAAAATATGCAAATGTATTAAATGCGTAATATAACCCTATGCTCAGAGAACAAGAATAATAAAAAAAATATTATTTTTTTGCAGAACCTAATGTGGCTGCTGTAAAACAAAATAAGTTCTTCGTCCTGGTAAATGTTTAGTTCTTCCTCTTTTATGTCTTCAAATAATTCAATAAACTTTTCATCGTGATATACGTATGTAAAAGTTTTTATGCAAATATCTAAGCAACAAACAATTTGAGAAAAACACATCCACATATCCGATATGTTTGCCTGAATAACTATTAACCAAATAAACTTTACACTTAGCAAAACTGTTACGAGTAGTATGATAACTCTTAAAATACGAGCGATCCAGAGATAAACGCGCTTTCTAGTTAAATTTTCTGTCCACTTTGTGGTACATATTCCCACAGTTTTTATTATTGGCATTATAATGTCAATAAATGATTCGTTCTCTGGTGATAAGGCTGACATTTTTTTAAAAATTTTATACTTTGCTGGAAAATAATCAGCGCACAACTATACCTGAGTTTTACCGCAGATATATTGCAAAGCTTTTACGGGTGACGTGTTTTAACTAATCCTTGGTAAAGGTGGGGGCAATCTATGACAATGCATCTAACATTATAACGTTATTATATATTTAAGAGGATAACATACAATGTCTTTCAAATAGTCCGCATCATAAAAGATATTTTCTAATAATAAATTGAAATAAAATTTGGGTTTCGCCTTCTGCTTTAAGTTCGATAAAAAATCAAGTAGACTTTTTCGCTAAAATGACACCTGTTATAGTCGAGGAAACGAAGAAATGCCCGTCGAATTTTTTGTGCAGTAAGATGGAGAATGCGGTTTTTTGCATTTGATTTGTATGAACGTCTAAAAACTTTGTGAACAAATTTAATTGATGGGAAATGAAAAACTGCCTTTGTACAATAAAAAAAATGGTATTTTCGAAATGTATTAAAAGTTTGCAATAATAAAAAAATTATAACTAGGTAAATAATGATGAAATTGAACCCAAAATTGTTACTCGAAGGTTTTCGAGGTCGCTGTACACGAATATGACATTGGCTAGTGCCTACGGACTACCTGGTGCGCGCCAAGGATGGTGTAAACGTCGTCTTCTGGAGTTTTACGACAGTTTCTCGTAATATCAGCCCAATTTTGTTTCTTGGATGGCTTTTAAGGCTCTTTAAGGCGACCACAAAAAACCCCGAGTAAAGAAATTGGACCGATATTAGTAGGATTTGTCGTAAAACTCCAAAAGACGACGTTTACACCACTCTTAGCGCACACCAGGTCTCCGCAAGCCCTTGGCAATGTCATATTCATGTTCAGCAACAATAAAAACCTCTTGAGTAAAGAAATTGGGCTGATATTAGAAGAATTTTTGTAAAACTCCAGAAGACGACGTTTACACCATTCTTAGCGCGCACCAGGTATTTCGTAGGTCCTTGTCAATGTCATATTCGTGTTCAACGACCTCGAAAACCCCCGAGTAACAAAGATGGACTGATATTAAGAGAAATTGTTAAACTCCAGAAGACGACTTCTACCCTATTCTTAGCGGGTACCAGGTACTCCATAGGCTCTTGATAATTTTATATTCGTGTTTAGCGACCTCAAAAACCCCGAGTAACAAATTCGGGCCTATTTCCATCATTATTTACCTAGTTATAATTTCGGAAATGCATTTTTCTAATGCACAAATGCAGTTTTTTTATGTCCCATTAATTAAGTTTGTTCACAAAGTTTGTAGAGGTTCATTTCAAACGAATCGAATGCAAAAAACCGCAAAAATTAAGTCAAAAGCTACACGATATGCCTATGCTTATCAAAAAGAGCCGGCGCTTATTGTCTTGTAAGCATATTCCGACCAACTTTAAAGTTGTACATTCGTACTTTATTTTTTTGATGGTAAATACAAAACTAACTAGAACTAACCCTCTTCTTTACGAAATTGCCAATCTTTAAATTTAGCAGGGCTCGCTCTAGGCGCGGAAACCCAGACATTAGTCCGGGGCGGCAAATCTAAAGGCCGGCATTTTGACTGTCAATGTGACAAAATACTGATAAGTTGCTTAAATGGTTAATTTTTTTTGACGAAAATTAACTTGTAATTTATACATTTCTTACTTTACTTTTTTTCCTAAAAGCTAAAAAAATATTTGTAATCCAACTGTTTCTTCCAGAATGTCTGACCCACAAAAAAAAATATATCTGGTTACCAGTACAAAAGACGAAGGCTGGAAAAGAAAGCCCAAAGGCCGAAACAAGCTGGAGTTTTAACAAATTGTTCACAAAAACAGGGCCGTACCAAAAATGACCACTCAGATTGTCCAGTATCAAATCCAGAAATAAAAGAAAATACGGAATCGCCAGAGAGTGAAGATGACAAACAAATGGACAATATTCCCAAACCAACAGGAACTGGCATTACCCCCGCATCAAATGAAAGCACTATAACAATTGACAACGGATCCAGCATTGTGGCTAAGAATTACAGGAGATGCCGAGAGAACCTTTTTGGTAAGGCAAGGTCCACCTAAGCCAGTATATAAAATAATAAATTTTCTTTCGATGACACCGGTCAAAAATTTGGCCCAAATTATTATTAAAGAATTTAAAGCAATGGAGAGCAAGTTTTAAGAAGACTGGCTAGTTTACTCCATTTCACAAAACTGCGTTTATTGCTTTTGCTGCAAAATTTTCGGCTGTGTGATCAGTTCCCTTTTAAAAGAGAGTTTTAAAAGTTGGAAAGACCTCGAAATTTTTAAAAATCATATTCATGCCAGAAAATCTTGGCGAGAACTAAATCAAAGGTTAAAGTGTTAATACTATAGAAGCGACTTCCCAAAGATAATGCTGAAATAAACCATTGGTACGAAGTGCTTCTAAGAATCGTAGGAATCACTTAAATGCTTAGTAAAAGTTGTTTGGCTTTTCAAGGCTCAAGCGACAAGCTGTTTGAGCATAATAACGGTAATTTTTTAAAAATAGTTAAGCTTCCATCTGAATTTAATCCCATAATGGAAGAACATGTGCGTAGAGTGCTCAAAAAAGAGGAAACCAAAGCCCACTACCTCGGGAAAAATATACAAAACAAGATAATGGACCTATTGTATCAAAGTTCCAAATTCCATCATTAAATAAAAAAGGCCAAATACTTTTCTATAATTTTAGATTGCACTCCCGACATTAGTGAGGTGGAGCAAATGACTCCTGTGATCAAATATGTTTCAAATAATACCAATGAGGTTGAAATAAAAATTATTAAATGCTTTATAAGGGACTAAGCTGCAGGTTTAATAAATTGTATTAAACGGTTTAAGTTTTTTTGTTCAATAGTTCTTTGGTATAAAATAATAAATTGTATTAATGCAATAAGCAAGCTGTTGCAAACAAAAGATTTCGATCAAGCATCTGAACTAGATCTATTACAAAACTGCAAAAAATTCTTTAGGGATCTTCGATCGGATAAGTCCTTTAATGAAATTATTGTTGATGCAAAAAATTGGCCGACGAAATTGACGTTGTCGCTAATTTTGAATCAACAGTACCACGACACGGCGTAAGAAAAAAAAACAATTTAATATGAAGCACGAGATGAACCGATTAAAGATTCGAAAAAAATATAAGATAGATTGTCTTTATTTTACAATTGATCAAGCAATAAATGCGCTTTCTTTTTCTTCTTTTTCTTCCTGGGAGCCGTCTTTCACTACCGGAGGCAGCGCAGCCTCTTGGGCCTTTTGTGCCTAATCTCCCATTGTCTTTTCTACCTCCCAATCCTCCCATTAGTCTTGTTCCTTCTACAAGTCTGTATAACCCCGATACTGGTTGATTGATATATTCCTGTGGGCTCATTTTCGGTTGCCCAAATAATGCATGTCTTTTGTGATTTAACGCTTCACATTCACACAGTATGTGGTAGGCTGTTTCTTCCCCCTCGTCGCACATTCTGCAACTTGGGTCCACATTGTATGAACCTATCTTGTGTAGGTGTCCTCTTAGGTTATCGTGCCCTGTTAGCAACCCTACTGTTATGCGAAGTATTTTCCTACTTTGTCTGAGTAGTTCTTCCTTCGTTCTTTTGGATGGGCCCCTTATGAAGCCCTTTCCATGTATTATTCTACCGAGGTTCTCCCAGTATTCCTTGTGTTTGTTTCGGATCCATTCCCTTGTTTGCCCTCGTGCTGTGGTTTTGGTCACTCCAAGGGCAGGTTCTTGTCCGAAGTATGGTGTGGATGATCCATGTCTCGCTAGCTCATCCGCTTTTTCGTTGCCTTCTATTCCCGAATGTCCTAGTACCCACAGGAGAGTTACTCTGTTGCGTTCTCCCAGTTCTTTTTGGCATTCCCATGTCAGCTTGGACGTCACCTTGGGGTTACTAGTGCCCCTAGTGACGCTTGGCTATCTGTTATTATGCAGATCCGCTTATTTTTGTAAGCCCTCCTGTTATTTTCTTTTGCACAGTGCAGTAAAGAATATATTTTTGTTTGAAATACAGAACTGTGTGTTCCTAGTGGAATGAGAATTGTGAATTCCTCATTTCACTGTATACTCCCGCTCCAGTTCCCTGCTCAGTTTTTAAACCATCGTATACCAGATGATGTCTCCAACCGTGCCGGGGAGATCGGGTTGCTGCCACTCACTTCGATCTGGAATTTTTACCTCAAAGTATTTGTTGAATGAGTATTGGGGAATCATCTGGTCTGTTCTTTCGTCCAGGATGTTACCGTCAACCTGACTTTTTATGTTGTTGTGTCCCAAACTAGCGTAGACACCAGTTGGTTTTTGTTGCAGTCGGAAGTAGCTCATTCTTGCCTCTCCATCAGTATGAGGTTAAGTGGTGAAAGGTCTAAGAGACATTTTATGGCTGCTGTTGGGGTTGTTTTAATTTCTCCTGTTATAGCTAAGCAAGTAAGTCTCTGTACCTTGGCCAGTTCTGTAACAGCAGTTCTTTGTCGCATTTGTATCCACCATACCAGTGATGCGTATGTTATCATAGGCCTTACCACCATGGTGTATAACCAATAAACCACGTTTGGTTTAAGGCCCCATGTTTTCCCATGAGAGCGTCTGATTAACATAAGAGTCATCTCCGCTTTCTTTCTTGTTTTCTGAAGATGATGGTTCCAGGTAAGTTTAGAGTCTAGGATGACACCCAGATATTTTAACTCTCCCACAATCTTGATTGCTTCACCTCGTAGGTTCAGGGGTCCTAAGCCCTCTAGATTTCTCCTTTTGGTGAAGGTAACTATGGCTGATTTGGAGGGATTTATGTTTAGTCCCTCCTTTCTCGTCCATCTGGTGACTGCGATTAGGGCCTGTTGCATTTCATCCCTAACAGTATTGTTAAATTTTCCTTGGGCCATAATGACGAGATCGTCTGCGTATCCCAATGTTTGGTGCCCTTCCAGTTGAAGGACATAGTAAGTCGTCCATGACAAGGTTCCACAGCAGTTGGGACAGAACTCCCCCTTGCGGACATCCTCGCTCAACCCGAGCTACAGGAGTTTCTTCAAGTATTGAAGTATATACTGATCTGCTCTAAAGCATGCAGTCTATCCCTCGCAGCTTGTTGCCTCGATCCCTCTGCGCCTCGACGCGTTTGAGATAGATATAAGGGACGTGTTGTCAAACGCTCCTTCTACATCTAGGAAGGCACACATTAGTACCTCCTTGTATTTGAGACCATATTCGGCCTTTTCCACAAGTTCATGTAATGCAGTTACTGTGGACTTACCTGCTGTAAATGCATGTATGTTCTGTTCGTAAGTGCGTTCTCACTGATGTGCCTATCCAGCAACTTCTCTAGGGTCTTAAGCACTAAGACTACCGATCAGACTTATTGGTCTTAAAGATTTTGCCCCATTCTGTCCGGTTTTCCCAGGTTTGGGGATGAAAACTACTCTGATTAGTCTCCAGGTTGTTGGTATATAGCCCAGAGCTAGGCTGCCTCTTAACCATGCACTTAATACTAGATTTGAAAAACTGAGTCACCATAATAACTATTTTCAATTCTTATATAATATATACGATTTAAAACCCATGTCTAAAGAAGCGCTATTAAAACAGTGCAAGGATTTGGAAAGTATTTTAACTGATGGTGATTCTGTTGACATAAATGGTGTAGAATTACCGTAGTTAATGTTACTTTGCTTTAATTTTTATATAGGATGTAAGTTTTATTTCTGTGGTAGTGATTGCAAATATACATTAACTTTCTTGTAACAAAATTAAAAATGCACTTGGTTAACAATTTGTAAATACATAGGTACGGTACTTTTTAATTTATACTGTTTTGTCCTCTTGTTGAATGATAATTATGTTACATTATTCTTTTTAAATATGCGTTTTTACAATAATTTAATTTTTATTTTGAATAGTAGATTTATTTATAAGAGGCGGCAAATTGCCTTCTTGTCCGGGGCAGGTTATGTTACGACATAATATGACGACGCTTCATAAAGTGACTAGAATCTTCATGAAGAGGCAGATATCACCAAAAGTTTTTTTAAAACAAATTTAAATGTGTTAAAATTTCAAGGCTCACTCGATTCATTGTAGAGATACAAGGTGTTTTTAATTGTCGATTTTACGAGGGTCCTGTATATCGGTTATTATTAGAGATAGAAAAATACTTTAAATGGCAATATTTTGTAGATTTTTACTTAGATTAAAATGGAGTACTAATTTTTAAGTTAAGGTTTTTAAGTTATTACATAAACTTTTTTTTAATAGAACACCCTATATACAGGGTGTCCGGAAAGGTCATGTCATAAATGATAGGCCATACAGAGGAGGTCAAAAAAATATTAGTACTTCATATAATTTTTTTTCTATTTTGCTTCGTTACCGAGTTATTAACCTTCAAAGTTAGAAAAAAAAGATAATATAATTCATAGCTGTTAAACGGTTGTCATGGTCACAACGACATTTGGTAAATTTAATAAGCTCATAGTAGTGCTTCTTTCCATATGTAAATTTTTGTTCAGTTCGTTTGTATTATACAGGGTTGGACATTTTTTTTTCGTTTATGGTATGTATTTTTGCATACTTTAAAAAAAATATATTTTGCTGTGATCGTCTAATTCCTTCATCATTTTTCTACAAAAAAGGTATACTTTATCTTAATCGATATCTTGCACCGTTGTGGAGAAAATTAAATTTTAATAAAAATAGTCAGCCATTGAACAGAAAATAAACAAGTCACTTTTGTTGCACCTGTATGTTTTTATTTTGAGCTTAAAAGTTTATTTAGATAAAATTTGAGTTTTAGTTAGATTTTATAAAACCCGCTTCCCACTGTTCGTTGATTTGTTTCGCTGATGTGGTCACCGACTTCGTTTCGTCAACACGAATAGTGTGTAACAAGCTTAAGTGCATGTGTCAATGATGACGGCCAACCGTTTTCGTTGAGCGTTCTTTTTAGTAAATTAATTGGATACTCAATTAATTAACTAATAACCGTTATTATTACTCAATTAATTATCAAATAACCGTTATGGACTCAGGTTATGGATAACTTTAGCAATGATGAATATGCAGATATGCATCTAATATATGGGCTTGCCGAAGGTAATGCTGCACAAGCTGTTCGCTTTTATGCTGATCGGTTTCCAAATAGAAGGGTTCCGGATAGGAGAACTTTGGAACGAGTTGATAGAAGTTTGCGGGAAACTGGTATTCCAAAAGAGTACAAACCTTTTACTACTATTCCTTTAAATGCTTTTTTTTCTCAGGATCATTAAAACCAAAGCCCGGTGGAGTCGGACGACCAAGACAAAGAAGAACTGTCGAAGCAGAAGAACTGATACTACAGTTGGTAGAAGAAGATCCAAGTACCAGTATCCGAAAATTATCGTCGGCATCTAACATTACTAAAACTATAGTAAATGACATTTTGCAGGAACAATTACTTCACCCTTATCATATTCAGAAAGTTCACGCTATGTCTGAAGCTGATTATATTCCACGTATGGATTTTTCCTCAGCTTTTTTGGAAGAACAAAGAAATGACCCAACGTTCATAAGCAAAGTTCTTTTTAGTGACGAAGCTGGCTTTACCCGTTATGGTATTTTTAATGCTCATAATATGCATATTTGGAGTGATGAAAATCCACATGCTATTCTTCAAACTAAGCATCAAGTTAGATTTATGATTAATGTATGGATTGGACTAATCGGCAATTTTTTAATTGGACCCTACATCATTGATGGAAATTTAAATGCCGATAAATATCTAACTTTCTTGCAAGAACATCTTAACCCATTATTGGAAGATGTTCCTTTAAATATTCGAAACAATATGTGGCTAATGCATAATGGTGCATATCCTCATTTTGGTAGAGCTGTACGAAATTTTTTAAACGATAGATTTCCTAACCGATGGATCGGTCGCGGTGGTCCTTTTCCATGGCCACCTCGCTCTCCCGATCTTAATCCACTTGATTTCTTTCTTTGGGGCCATCTTAAAAGTTTAGTATATCAAACGCCTGTAAATACCAGAAACGAGCTTTTAGACCGCATACTTGTGTCCGCCGACTCCATTAAAAATGACCCTCAAATGCTATTTAGAGTACAGCGCAGATGCTTAGAGAACTTCAGAAAATGTACTGAAGTTCAAGGTGCCCATATTAAACAAATTCCCTAATATTATTACATTGTTTTATTGTTGTTATCTTGTTTTAATGTTGTTATCTCGTTTTCATGTTGTTATCTAGTTGTATTGCTGTTATCGTGTTTTAATTTTGTTTTAAGTCTTTATTAAATTTTTAATAATTTTTTATGTGCCTTATTAAATTTTCATTTTTTCCACAACGGAACGGTGCGTTACATCGATATAATGTACTTTATCTTTAAAGTATAGCTTTTTTAAAGAAAAATGATGAGGGAATCCGACAATCACAGCAAAATAAAATTTTTTTTAAAGATATTCAAAAATACACACACGGAAAAAATATTCCACCCTGTAACTGAACAAACCCGAAAAGTAGGAAGCGGGTTTTATGAATTCTAGTTTAAACTCAAATTTTATCTTAATAAAGTTTTAAGCTTGAAAAAAATGCATACAGGTGCAACAAAAGTGACTTGTTTATTTTCTGTTCAATGGCTGACTATTTTTATTAAAATTTAATTTTCTCCACAACGGTGCAAGATATCGATTAAGATAAAGTATACCTTTTTTGTAGAAAAATGATGAAGGAATTAGACGATCACAGCAAAATATATTTTTTTTAAAGTATGCAAAAATACATACCATAAACGAAAAAAAAATTTCCAACCCTGTAAAATACAAACGAACTGAACAAAAATTTACATATGGAAAGAAGCACTACTATGAGCTTATTAAATTTACCAAATGTCGTTGTGACCATGACAACCGTTTAACAGCTATGAATTATATTATCTTTTCTTTTTCTAATTTTGAAGGTAATAACTCGGTAACGAAGCAAAATAGAAAAAAATTTTATATGAAGTACTAATATTTTTTTGACCTCCTCTGTATGTCCTATCATTTATGACATGACCTTTCTGGATACCCTGTGATACTTTAGCAATCGAGTGTAAATTAAATTACCATTTTACAGTTTTTCTTTATCTGTATTATCTAAAAACTAATAAAACTATGTAGAAGGGGGCGGGAAATAATTAAGTTTTATTTTTATGTCACGACCCTTAGTAAACATAAAGCCCAATATAATCCCATTAAATATACATTCTTAAAAAAATGCTTCCAGAGGAAGCTACAGGCCCTTGAAGATGGTGTCATAAAAGTGGTTTTTATTTAATTTATTAGGATCTACTTACAATACAGGAATTAACTTCTACGTATAAGTTAGAGTGATTGGAGGTCACTTTTTGAAAATATCAGGTGACCCATATTGCAACCAGTGGCGTGGGAACAAAGGGGTGGTTAGTTATTTAGGGTCATATTTTTTTCGCCGAGTGTATTTTCGCTATCTTTTAAACCAATTATGTTTCTTTAAATATTTTTACGTAAAAAAGGTTTCCTTGGTATAAAGTCGTAAAGTCGACGGTTTTCGAGATAAACAGACTTAAAAGGACGACTGCAGTGCGTAAATTCAGTAATTTTGAAAATTTAAAAATGTACCCAATGTAGTAGGTACTAGTAAATTCAATTTTCTTTTTGGCAATTGGTGTAAAAGAATAACTACATTTTAAAATAGTATTTAAGCATCTTATTTTTATTATATAGCCTGTTTACTGTATTTACGCACTGCAGTCGCCCTTTAAAGTCCGTTTATATCGAAAACTACTATACGACTTTATACCAGGGGAACCTTTTTTACGTAAAAATGTTCAAAGAAACATAATGTATTTAAAATATAGCGAAAATACACTCGGCAAAAAAAATATGACCTTAAATAACTAACCAACCCTTTGTTTCCACGCCACTGGTTGCAATATGGGTCACCTGATATTTTCAAAAAGTGACCTCCAATCACTCTAACTTATACGTAGAAGTTAATTCCTGTATTGTAAGTAGATCCTAATAAATTAAATAAAAACCACTTTTATGACACCATCTTCAAGGGCCTGTAGCTCCCTCTGGAAGCATTTCCGGACCTATGTTAATATGAACTTTTTTTCATATCTTGTTATGTAGAATCGTACTTTAAAATTTTTCATCGTCATTTTCGGACACCCTGAAGAGATTCACGCCATAAGGCAAATATCCGAGAAAAATGACTTACCAAAAAGTACCGTTCAAAATTTAAAGCGAAAGTGGTAAATTAGCGGCTCCTTAAATAGACTGTGGGGAAGTGGCAGAAAAAGAGTATCAAACAAGGAACAAGATAACAGAGTGATCACTTATTTGGAAAACCATCCATTCCAAACAGCCGTTGAAGCACATAGACAAACAGAATTTTCTGGATCTGTTTGGGTAGCAAGACGCTGTCGAGAAAAGACCCAATTTAAGAAATCGTGCTGCTGTCAAGACCCCATTTTTAACGGCTGTTAACAAAGAGCAGAGAGTGAGATTTTGAGTATTTACGGGAAGCGTTGGTGTATTGGAAAAAATGTCGTTTTTACTGAGAAGACCTTTCAATCTTGTTATAATGGGCGAGTTAGAGTGTACAGACCTCGAAATACAAGATTTAAAAAGAAGTATACCCAAACAGTTAAAGCAAGTGGTAGATTTTCAGTCAATGTGTGGGGATATATGACTGCAAGGGGCCTTGGGCTTTGCCACCGCATTAATGGAATATTAACAGGAGAAGTGTATATTGATATATTACAAAATGTTATGCTAACCTCATTATCTAATATGTTACGGCAAGAAGAGTTGCTGACATTAGCCTCCAAGAAGATGTCCAAAGATGTCAATCCCATAGAAAATGTTTGGGGTCACATTGTCAGAACAATAAATAGGGCTAATGATTTTCGTCCAGAAAATTTAAATAAACAGTGGAACAAAATTAAGGAAATATAGAACAACTATAATGAACATCAGATCCAAAGACTGATAGCATAAATAAAATATTAGTTTACTAATATTTATGATGTTTTTATGTCTTTCTGTTGTTTTAATAGATTAAAAAAGGAAATAAGTTAATTCAGGGTGTAAAAAGTATGATGCTCATAATTTTAATGGGCGATAGTGAAGCCCAAAATAGGTCAAAACGCTCATATAACATATGTGTCAAAACTTGACCGATTTTTGTATACACCATGTCAAAGTTTGAACTTTGAAAGCCATTATTTCTGAAAACCTGAAACTTTTGTCTTAATCGCTTATTAGTAGATTCATTTGCTAATAAAATAAACCAACTTTTAAATGTTCCAATCTACAAATAAAAATAATAATAATATTTTTAATAATTTTTCCCCAGTTAAAAACGTAAAAAATAATTGGCAACAGAGCCACCTATTTAGAAGCCTTGGTTAGTCAGTTGTAAATACGTGTTCAACGGTCGCGACATTTTTGGTTGTTTTTAAATCGGGAGAAATGCGGATATGTTACAAATTTAAAACTGTAGTGTCCAAGAGTTTTGAAAACGAGATGTGTGCAACCGAGAAATCTTATTCTTTAAGCAAAATAAAAAGTGCTGTTTTAAAACATAATAATTTGTGCTCTAAAAAGAAATATTCAGCCTATTTGTGGTGAGTACAATTATTTTTTAATTACAAATATTAACCAAACAGTAATGTATTGTTTTTTACATAAATTTTATTTCAAATTAAATATCAAAATAAATTGCAAGAAGTAATTTTTATTATTTGTATATAAAGAAACATTCCCTTGAAAAAAGTGTAAATATGCAAAACTCGCAAAAAAACGCTTGACTCGCTTCGATGAAACGGGCGCGGTGTTGCCAATTTTTTAAAATTTTGGCTTTTTCAACTTGTTTTGAGCTCCCCTATCGCCCATTAAAATCGTGAGCATCATACTTTTTACACCCTTGATAAACGGTCAATTTTTGTGGAAGTGTTTGCACTCTTTAATTTTAGTAAAAATTAATGTGTTCTTAATATATTATATTAATCTTGATGTTATTATGGCCTTAAAGGTAAAAACCCAGTTCACGCAATTTCGAAAATATGACAGGAAATCATAATGTTAACCTAAGTGTCCGAAATTTTTCGCCCTCAACTGTACTACGTTTTAGTAAATCTGAAGCCAAAATAGTAATATACGGGTCTGTATACGTAAAAAAGGACCCCAATGTGACACCAACGAGTTTCGTAAAACTAATTCAAAATTTCCATACATTATTTGGCCAGAATTATTAATATTAGCATTCTAGCTCATAAGTAATATTACTATCCGTATTTCGTCAATTGTTAAAAATCTCTATTTTATTCATTTAATTCCGTTAAAAAATATTTTTATCAGTGATATATTATATTTAGGGCTTAACTTAGAAATGCTTCCTCATTATTGTTTAGATCCTAATATTTTTTTAGCGATAACGATAGTATGTAATCATAAACAGATTAATAAAGACACTAAGTACATACATTATTTACGTATATAAACTTGGCTAGCCCTACTTAAAAAAATGCAACGAAATTTAGATCTAACGATTTTAAAAATACTTAAAAAACACTGTGGGTCTGCCAGGTTTCGAAAATTTAGCAGACCCAATTAAAGAATTTCTTTTTAATGATTAAAATACATAGGAATGTAGTGATAATTAAGTGCTTTAAGGGACTTGATAGAATTTTTAAATATTTTTCTAAATTAATTAAAAAATTATATTTCTTCGAGATTTCAACCGGTACAACCTGAATTTTGGCGAATGCGCATGGATTTTTTTTCATTTTAACAAATGTATTTTTTTTATTCTGTCGATCCTGGTCAAGACAGTTATGAGATTATTATATTTTCAGATTTTTTTGGGTCCGATACACATTACGACCATCTTTATTTAAGATTTTTTTTGGGACAAAAACAACAGAATATGCATTATGTGGACAAAATAAAAGTACACAGGTGAGGAAAAATGTAAAAATTTTAAAAATGCGTTAAAATGAAATATATAAATTTGCGGAAGTTAACTAACCAAATAAAAAGCCGCTTTTAACCAATCAGAACTAACCATGACCGACCAGAACTAAGGTTTTTGAATTTGTCTAAATTATCCCTACATCTAAAAAATCTTAAATAAAGACGGTCGTAATGTGTATCGGACCCAACAAAATATGACAATATAATAATCTCATAACTATCTTGACCAGGACCGACAGGATAAAAAAATACATATTTTTTGTCAATATGAAAAATCCTGCGCATTCGCCATAATCGAGGTTGTACCGGTTGAAATCTCAAAGAAATATATTTTTTTAATTAATTTAGAGAAATAATTAACAATTCTTTTAAGTTTCTAAAAGCACCTAATTAGCACTTAATTTCTATCTATTTTAATCATTAAAAAAGAAATTCTTTGATTATGGCTCTACTAAATTTTCAAATCCTGGCAGTCCTACTTTTTTTCAGTATTTTTTAACTCGTTAGTGCACCTAATTTATCAATTCCGCACCTAAATAGCACCTAAAAATCCCTAATTTTAATCCAAATTTGTTTGAATTTTTTGAGGTCGGCTAGCCAGTTTATATACGTACATTATTTAAATGTGTTTAAAAAAATATAGTTACTACTTACTTTTAGTCTTTACAAAAATATAGTTTTTTAAACGTCATAAAAATATTATTTTTGCGACATGATTGGCAATATGAAAGTATCAGATTTTTGTTACTAGGCGAAAATGCAAACCACTCCTATGCCTTGGCATAAAAATAAACCAATTTTACGCCTAGGTACAAAAGTACAAAAATTACGTTGTGTACACAAATTATGTTATGTCCAACTAAAGCATAGTCCAAAGAAGTATTATTTTTTCCAAAAAAAAACAAAATACTTGAAGCATATAATTACAAAAAAAGGAATAACAACCGAAACAAAAAATACCAAAGCTAATCAAAATTGCCCATCACCGAAAAAAAAAAACGAAATTAAGCAAGTTCTTTGGAGCTGTGAATTTACTAAGAAAGGGTTTGCTGATTTTGCGGGACAATTAAATAAACTTACCGAAAATTATAAAGCAGCTTTAATAGGTCATATGTAATCCTCCAATGGTATCATATTAAAAACCTGCTCAAACATTTATTGTGGACACTAATAAGCAATACTTCTGAATTTGTTACCGCCACAAGATAGTCGAGTAAAAGTTAGAGGCTATCTAAGTAAAGTTTTCTATAAACTTGAAAAAAACTATAATATGTGACTAGACAAGAATTTTTAGCTACTGATAAATGCTCTGGAGCACTTTCATAATTATCTTTTCGGCCAGAAATTTTATCTGAAAACGGATCGTATATCACTCATGCTGGCTTCAGTTTAAAAATGTTGAAGCTCAGATAGCAATGCATTCAAGAAAACGATTTTAAAACCGAATATCAGAAAATACTAAACATTAACAATGCTGACGCTCTGTTACAAAAACCTTAACCAGAAGAGTGTACATACCGCAACAGACATAAAAGGCAAGAAAATGCTATTACTACTGCTAAAGTACACACATCCAGTACTCCAAAAGTAATATTCCAAAACTCTGGCAAAGAAATACTGAGAAAATCCAGATCTTGGAAATATTAGAAAAATAAAAACAGAAAACTCAAAACTGCCCCCCAATCAAGAAGTTTCTTTAAATAGTCCGAGGATATCAAAATTATAGCCAAAAGAAGATGCAGTAGGTACTAAATTAAGACCATTCATCATTTCCAACATACCTTCTTAACAATGGATTTAATTATATAAAGTACCCCATTAATCCAGGAAGAAACTTTGGAGTGGATCTGCTGAAGAAGCTCCGTATTCTCCTGAGAAACCATAAAATAAGAACTACAACTCTTTATTCTCAGTCAGAGTCTACCATTCTTATACACATGTCTATAAAATGTGATGGGACTCTTCGCAAGACAAAAATTACAAAAATTATTTTTGAACATTTTACTTCTTAACTTGTCGAAATGGTTTTTTTGTGTTACCCTGTTTTTATAAGGGTGTTGTTATTAATATTGATTTGCTGAATATATTAATTTTGTTAGGTTATGCAGGAATGGTGGACGTTATCGTGGTCTTTTAAAAAAATTGTTCGTGTTTTTAAAACACTTGAATTGTAGTTGCATTTAAGTTAACCATTTATTAAAATTATATGATACATTTTAACAAATATCATATTTTTTATGGACGTCTTATTATCAAACGCTAACGTGATTTTAACAGACCTTTTTTAACAGGTATTATTTTGACAGCCATGATATTCTTGATACATGTCAGTTAAAACTTAAAGGAAAGGACAATTAACAAAAAAAAGTTCATACTTCTTAAAAGTTTGAAAGAGACATATTTCTAACTTTGACATTTATCCAGGCGAAAAGTGACATTTACCCGGGTGGAAAGTGATCACTTTTTGCCCGGCAAATGTTACTTTTTACACAGGTAAATATCAAACATTCATTGAATAACCAATGTTTGTTTCGATGTTATTTGACTAATTAAAAAGTTCTTATTATGCCTTAAACCATACTCAACAATATTTTTCCATGTTTTATTAAGTATTACAAATTATTTCACTAAGTTAATTGTAACATTCGATTGATTATAAGCAGCAACGGAAATTGTTAGGCCATGCTGAACATGCTACGGAGAAATGGTAACGTTTTTAGTACTGGACTTTCGCATTTCGCCAAATATTCGTGTGGCAATTTTCACCTGAGAATCTGTAGACTTATTGATGTATCCTACTGCTACCGTGGAAGATCGCCTCAATTTCACTAAAATATGCCAGCACATTTTCGGAAATAGCTTTCTGAACATCTTTTTGCAAACACCAATCCTTGAAAACATCATAGTCTCTCGTACCTTGCACGGCTCTGATAGGTAACAAATTTTGGTTAACGGGGTTTTTTGGGGCACTGATCACAAACCAGAAGTCAAATCCTGTCGGAAACTTCTAGTTTTTACTTATAACACCCTACTCGGACCTTACCTCAAAAATGCACTAACTTTCCTAAAGTTCTTCCTTCTTGAACCTGGTCACAGCCAATCTGCATGATTTTATGGTAGAACATCTTTTATTTTACAGGATAAACTTATTTTCACATTCATTTACGTGAAATTGTTAAATATACATTATTAAAGCCCAAAAACAGGATAGAAAAATTGTTACAAAGGCGGCGGGCGTGCAGTATTGCTAAATTTACTTTTTCCTAGATTTAGGAAAAAATCGGAATACGTGGCAACACAGCCTCTGGTGGTGCCTAGGACAACCCCTCTGGCAGGAAGTTTTAGGTCTTTAAATAACGAAGATATGCCCCTTTCCCCATATATGACCATATGCCCCACATGAAACTATCAGTAACGTCAATAACTTATTGAACTCCCCCTGTATAGCCAGCACTTATGGATGTGTTCTTGTATATCAGAATCTAGAAGATTCTCAAATGTTCCAAAATCATCTAGAACAGGTATGGGACACGACACATAAAGGCGGCGACTGACTTGTAACTAAACGTTCTAATATAACATGTTACACATCGAGCATTACACGCAGTGAATACAGAAAGCTGAGCCATTCGCGGCAAGCTGCTCGCGCTCGCGGCTGCTCCATCGGGTTGTCGGTTTTTTCGCGAATCCCTTGGAAGTGTTCGGCACTAGACAATCAGTGAATCAGTTCGATCGTTGCGAGCGTATGGGAAAGTCGCGTTTTTCCTTATTTTATTATTTAAATAAAATTCATTTTCTGAGGTTTTGCATTTTGTGTGAAATCTTTGGGATCCCCGTTATAAGGATTTTTTAAACAAATTTAAAAAAAATGACCCATGGAAGGAACTGGCAAGTCCTTTCATGAGTCCGCCTTAAAGGAGGCGACTGACTTGTAACCGAACGTTGTAATATAATGCTCGCTACGAGCATTACATTACAGTAACCCGTTCAGTTCATCACCACATCGTAGCGAATTTTCGCGTTTAAATGCTTGGTTCACGAGTTATCCACCATTCGTCTTCACAGTATCGTCGAACATGTTAGACATGGAGGTCGCGTTTGCATTTCTGCTAGTACGCTACTGTTATTTGAAGAAAAAAAAAGGAAAAAAACTTGTTTGGGTAACGAATTTGTACAGCAGCAGACAATAAAACGGTGGACAGACTTTATTAAGCATTCTTAGTATAATATTATGTGGAAAATCAAATATTTTAATGTTTTATTTTTTATTAGATCTTTTACAAATTGACAACTTTAATCAATGTCCTTAATTATCAACTTCCACCAGCAGGTTGTGGCTACCTGTTCATAGCCATATATTGACACTCAGAAATCAAGAATTCACAGGTCAATACAAAAACTTCGTGTGAATGACAGCAACAGATTTTGAACTTCTGATTAACTTGATCGGACCAAAAGTGGCCAATCCTTATGATGAGGATCCCAAAGCTTTGCTTTTTCTCTATATTTGACAATTAAAAGCAGGGTTTTTTCACGATCCTACTGCATCCTAATTCACACAAAATGCACATGAATTTTATTTAAATAATTAAATGAGAAAACGCGACTTTCTCATACGCTCGCAACGAACAAACTGATTCACTGATTGTCTAGCGCGGAACACTTCCAAGGGATTCGCGAAAAAAACGACAACCCGATGAAGCAGCCGTGAGCGCGAGCAGCTCGCCGCAACTTTCTGTATTCACTGCGTATAATGCTCGATGTGTAACATGTTACATTACAACGTTTAGTTACAAATCAGTGGCCGCTTTAAGTCGGAAGAAGAGCGGCGGAGTCGGTCAGTAGTGAGCGAGCATTAAAGATAGAATTACGAGCAGTTACCGAGGTTAGGACGTTATAGATTAGTGAATTTAATATTTTGTCGATTGTAACTTTTATTTAAGTGAACAATATAGTTTGGAAAATATAGAGTGTGACTAGTGCGAGTCTCACTTATCTAAAAGAGCCGCGTAAAACGTAAAACGCAACTCGCAAAGATATACTATGAAAGAGAGTCAAAGAAGGAAGAAGGAAGAAACAGAGCAGCGAGACATGGGTTCAATCGTGAAATTTCTCAAAAGTGCTGGTCAAAGAGTCAGTAACATTCAAGACGACCAAAATGAGACGAACACTGAAACGGATATCAAATTTTTGACCGAATAGGAGGATTCCCAGCATACTGTAACATCGGAACAACTCGGAACTCGGAACAACGGAAACTTTTGGAAGATGAAGCTCAAGCTGATCGTGTTCTAGAATCACGTACCGATTTAAAACATGTCGGTAAAGGGCCAGCTGTAATAACGGATCATCTTGGGACGCTCCTAGTACAGCTAGGCTCAGCTGATGATCAGCACTTGGATAGTGAATTCGCAGAAGTCAGTCGTCCAGGAACCTCAACAAAAGGACAAACAAGGAAATTAACCCGGAACTGGTTCTACTGCGAACTACCAAATGATGAGAGAATCGTAAGTCTTGGATGGTATACTCGCCAGCAAAAAAATGCCTCTTTTACTTTTGCTGTCGTCTTTTTTTTTTATAAAAATAAAGGCCACTGTTCAGAGTTCAAAACCACAGATGGGTTCAATTTATATTGGAAGACAAACCCAAAGGTGTATGAGCATGAGTTCAGGAAAGTACACAATAACAACTTGTTTAAATGGAGGGAATTAGAAATAAGGATCAACCAGGGAGCAACGTTCGATGAAGCAGAGCTAATAATTGCACGCAAAAAAGAAAAGAAGTGGAAGGATATTTTAATAAGATTTCTTGACGTGATTCGGTTTTTGGCGAAGCCAAGCGTTACTGGGGGCACTAGTAAACCCCAAGGTAACGTCCAAGCTGACATGGAAATACCAAAAAGAACTGGAATTCCTGGGAGAACGCAACAGAGTAACTCTCTTGTGGGTACCAAGGCAACAAAAAAGCGGATGAGCTAGCGAGACAGGGATCATCCACACCATACTTTGGGCCAAAACCTGCCCTTGGAGTGACCAAAACCACAGCACGAGGGCAAACCAGGGAATGGATCTGAAACAAACATGAAGAATACTGGGAAAACCTTAGTAGAATTAGACATGGAAAAAGCTTCATAAAAGGCCCATCCAAAAGAACGAAGGAAGAACTACTCAGACAAAGTAGGATCATACAATGGGGACCCAAGTTGCAGAATGTGCGACGAATATAACAAGACTAATGGGAGGATTGATATAAAAAATAACAAACTACAAAAAGTCCATGAGGCTGCGCTGCCTCCGGTAGTTAATCAAGACGGCTCCCAGGGAAGAAGAAGAAGAAGAGAAAATTTTTTAACTTCTACCATATCAAAAAGTTATAAAAATTTTGTTTATAATTTCTATGTAGGAATAATTTAGACAAATTCAAAAGCCTTAAATTCTAGTCGGTCATGGTTAGTTCTGGTTAGCAAAGCGGCTTTTTATTTTCCCCAATTATATTTCAGACGTAAAAATGCGGAGACGTATTAGAAAAGATCTATGATTTGCTTTTTTTACATTAAATGCATTATTTAGAAAAAGCCTTCTTTTCAAATTACGCACTGAGTCCCTGCATAATAAAGCATGTTTCATGTGTCAACACTTTCAAAAAGTTTGCCAGCGGGGGTGTCGCTAGAGGCGAGTAATATCTTTTATATATTTATTTATGGAATATACCCTGTAAATCTGATTTTATAGATATGCCAAACCTTTTCCAAGTATAATTATGCATTTATAGTGTTTTCTTATTTACGTAAATATTTGTCATCAAAAAAGATAAATATGATCAAAAATGCAATGATTCACTATAACGTTTATTGTGACTAAGAAAATGTAAATTCTATAGGTACTTCCTTATTCTGCGGTAAAGTTGTTGCGCATTTAAAAATATAGCATTATTAGCGTTAGCCCATAAAAAATAAAGAAAGGGTATTTTTATAATTAATTAAAATAAATTGTTAGCAATAATGGAACATGTCCTCGTTGAGAGTTTTATGTCATGCTCACTGTCAAAGTGCAATAACTTGAATACAATTTATTTAGATAAAAAGGATTTGATCAAGAATATATTTGCTTAATTTTGGTTAATGCTTGTTTTTTTTTAATAGTTTTTACTTAACGAAAACATCGCCGATGAAATCTGACATAAGAGAGAAAGGTTGCAGAATTATCGGGCTATCTTTCTCGCACGCTTATTCGCACGGCGGATCGAAAGGCTACAGTAAGTAGGTACAGGGTCTTTGATTATATTTACGTGGCTTCTGAGGCCTTTATTTTTGAAGACAGAAAAAAATGTTTTTTACAAAAATTGTAGGATTTTTTCCATATTATCTTTCAAAATTATCAGTAAAAAATATCGCAATAAAAAAATGGAAAAATATAGGCAACTTCTTTAAATGAAACACCCTGTATATTATGCGCTACAACAAAAGATTTTTTTCTGATTTCAAATATATATACATTGACAATATTTGGATGCACCATTTTTGGGATATTTTAGGTTAAATTATTAATAAATTACAAAAAAGTTTCATATTAGTATCAAAAAGCCATATGGAAACAATAAAATTGTTATGTTGCTGAATTTGGTGAGGGTTTTCTTTAAACCAATAATGTTTATTTTTGTGATTAAACATTCCTGCTAAAGTGAAGGAAGACTTGTCGGGGAATAGAATTTTATTTAAAAACTTTGGATCCTGCTGCATAAACCTAGCTATTTCCAATGCATACTTAGGTCAGTCCTGCATGTTTTGTTCAGGAAGATTCTGAACGGACATAAATTTATAAGGATAAAATTTCTAAAATTTTAAGCTTAAATAAATTTTATAATCTGTTTTATTAAGTTCAGATGCCGCATCCGAGATTGATATTTTAGGATTTTCCAAAATTATTAAAAATAGTTAGTGCTAGTCCAATAGAAAAAGTATAATAATTATCCTGAAAAAACATGGTAATCCAAAACTTTCTTTTCATTTTGTGCTGCAGTCCTTTTCTTCATTTTAAAGCTTTTTCGTTCAATAAACTTTCTTACTATGTATTTAATAGTATCTATAGATGGTACCCGTTGTTAAGGATGTTATAAGTAATATTCCCTTTGCACTGTCGTTACATTATTATTGTAACCATAAAAAAGACGCATTAATAGCGATTTTTTCTGATTTCTTCTGAATAGCCCATCGCCAAAAAAGCAATACAAACTACTTTTTACATTAAAATGATAAATTTAAACTTTTTACAATATCAATACGTCAAATTTATTAAAACAATTTTATTGTTTTCATACTTCTTGATACTAATATGATTTTTTTTCAATTTATTTATATTTTAAGCTTAAATATCTCAAAATGGTTCATCTAAATATCATCAATGTATATATATATATATATATATATATATATATAAATATATATATATATATATATATATATATATATATATATATAATATATATATATATATATTATATATATATATATATATTATATATAATTTTAAGAATCAAAAAAGATCTTTTATATATAGTGTCATTTAAAATTGAATTGCCATATTTTCATCTTTTATTGCGATATTTTTTAACTGATAATTTCAAAAGATAATATGGTAAAAAACCTACAATTTTTATATAAAACATTTTTTTCTGTCTTCAAAAATAGAGGATCCAGAAGCCACGTAAATATAATCAAAGACCCTGTACAAGGTGGTCAAACCAAAATGGACGAATTTTAATACCCTGTCAAAAATTTAATTTTTTCTCGTGAAGGGTTGAAAATAAAGCAACTGTGTAGAGAAACTCTGGAAATTTTATTGTCAAAAAAAAATCGAAAACATATTTAAGTTTAAAAAATAATTTCATTTAAATGGCGATCCTTGGTTGCATTGCATTGGCGCTTGTTGAAGTTTGTCATTACTCTGTGCACCATAACGTTTGGAATCGCCGTGATTTTATTTCTGATGGCTAATTGAAGCTGGCAGCATCTAATTTAAACAGGACAGGGACCCACGGCAAGGATTTCTATGGTCTTTCTAAGAGCGATTTTCCCTCGACATCCCGAAATGGTGAAGTTTTCTGGCCTTCACGCTCCCCATACCTGACCCCCGGTGACTTCTTTCTTTGGGGATACCTGAAGTCTAAAGTTTATGTTAACAGACCAAGATCCATGCAAGAATTAAAGGAAGCCATCAGAAATAAAATCACGGCGATCCCAGACGATATAGTGCAGATTAATGACGAACTTCAACAAGCACCTGGACGAATACATTGCAACCGAGGGTCGCCTTTTAAATGACATTATTTTTCAAATTTAATTATGATTTCGATTTTTTTCTCTTCATAATAAAATTTTCTGAGTTTCTCTAATCACTGACTTTATTTTCAACCTTGTAGGATAAAAATTAAAATTTTGACAGGGTCTTAAATTTCGTCCGTTTTGGTTTGACCCCCTTGCATTTGCATAAACATGATCAAAGCATGATACTGATGATACTTGTAGACTTGTAGATACGTATATGTTCTGTATTCTTGTGACTAATTTATTTATTTAAAAGCGACAACAGATAAATGTCGTCTATGAAATTACATCACAAATTCTAAAAAAGATCTGAGAATATCTATATATTTTTTATCAAAATTCCATAATTCAAAATAAAATTGCTGCGCGTGTATTACCAAATTCTTCTCGAAAATAAAACATATTTAACCAGAAGGTACCGATACAGAAAAAAGATGATTAACACCATTTTAAATTATGCATGCCCTAAAATAGTCACTTATGTTTGCGAGTTTTGGGTAACATAAAACTAGGTATTTAAAAAAATAAATTCAGCCATAATTCAAACATAATAATCACGTTACATTTTTTGTCTAATATTTTGTGCAGGGTACTACCTATCAATCTTATTTTAGTACAGGAAATTAGGCATTTTGGCTAGAAATTTTTTTGTCTTGCATGGATTTACCTGAAATTTTCACAAAAGGTAGGGAATAGCCCAAGGATCAAAGTTTATATCATGCCGAGGTGTGCTTTTATCCTGGGGGTGGTTGCCACCCCATCTTGGGGGTGAAAATTTTTTATTACATTTTAACTACAGAAATCGATAAAGAAAGTATTTATAAGTAAAAAATGTTCTATACAATTTTTTCGTAAAATGAATATTTTCCGAGTTATTCGCAATTGAAAGTAAGTTTTTCGACGAAAAAATCGACGTTTTTAATGGGTTTTTCAGGAATAACTCTAAAAATATGAATTTTATCAAAAAAACTGTAGGAAGCGAAATTGTAGCTTATAAAAAAAACTAGAAAAAATGTTTTTTACAATTTCTCTACAACCAATACACACCGAGCTACGGCTTGTTTATTGTTAGCTTTTGTTCGTCAAATGCTAAATTTTAAAAATTCAAAGTCAAATAGCGGGAAAAGTTTGCATATTTCAAGGAAAACATATAAGGTATTTTTTAAAGTATTTAATAAGACCTTTCTTTTTAAAAAAAAAAGAGTTTTTAGCATGAAAATTGAGCGAGTTACGATAAAAATAAGGTCGGTCCCTACTTTTATCTACGAAAAGATCATTAAAAACAACCCCCTAATTCCCCTCTTAATTAAAATAGATCTGTACACTTCTGCGCTTTTTTTAAATATGTATTAATAATACATCCTAAAAGTTTAACCAAATTAAAATGCTTAATTTTAAAAAAATTGGAGCTTAAAGTGAAAAACGATTTTCCGCAATTTTGTAAAAGTAGCCAATATTTTTCAAAATAACTTCAACAATACTGAAGATACAAAAAAATGCTGGAGTACTAAATTATAGCTTTTTTAATAACAAAGACTTTTTATTTTTTAGATTTTAAAGCCTCTATTTATGAGCGAGCACCACCTTATTCTAGCCCTTTAAACTCATCCCATTTTAGCCTTGTAGCTCTCAAAAAATAATATTCATTAAGCAGTCTAGGAGGCATAAAAAACTAATTTTAAAAAGACATAGTTGGTTATTTTTGTTTCCAAACTGTGAATGTAATATAAGCTGAAAACTTTTAATTTTAGACACCAAAGTCTCCCAGAATGTTTAAAATTAATAAGCGCAACTAGGTACACCGGGTATACTATTAAAAATACGCACCAGTTAAATTATTTTCAAGAGAGCTATTGAAAATGTAATTATACTAATTATGTATTACACTGTGTTGTCGTTGTCGAGTAAACTAATGTTAATATGATAACTGTAAAGAATTTCAGTAAAGTTTAAAAATGTTTTAAATTGCAAAATAAATGCACTGTAAAAAAGAACCCGTTCAAATCGAGGAAAGTTGTTCGGTGTATTTGGCGCATGTGTGGTGCGGCCTACCTTCATCGGCCATGTTGATTTTGACTGCGATGAAACGTATATCGTTTAGACATTTTTAAAGAAAAAGTATGAATAATTAATTGATTTTAAATTTTTAAAATGTACTGTTTATATTATTTTTTCTGGTGATGTGAATTGTTTTAGAAAGTAAGCTTGGTGATACGCAATTTCCCATCTAGGAGTTTAGGTATGTGTCATACGTTGACAACCTACTTATTTACCTATTTTTGAATATTTATTTACATGTTTACACAAAGTGATAATACATTTTTTAAATACTTATAAACAAATGACATGATTTTATGGTTTGTTTCTTTTTTGCTTTAAACAACGTTATTTCTAACCCTATTTATAATTAACTTAAATTTTGATTAGGAATAGTGTAGTACATTTAATCGCAATTTTCAACCTTGAATGGAACCCTACATGGATATAGATTAAAGTACATTGTTTTATGATAAAAGATTATTATTCTAGATTCACACTAACCATTTAATGATTTTTAATTACTCATTACGACCCTACATGGTAGGCCTGACAATTGAGAACCTTGGTGTGTCAACAACCTACCAAATGAAAATAGAAATCTTGGTGGGGTACCCAAAAATTCAATAAAAATATCTTACCCACTAGGGGGTAGCAGTATAAATGCACTACTGAATTTATTAGGTAAATATAAGAAATAAATCTCAAATTAGTAATTATAGGGATTGGCATATTGGTGTTATATGAAACACTGGTGTCCATAGAATAGGTCTACAGTTTTTGACATAAATGTATATTATTATGCAAAAATGTCATTCTTTCTTCCCACTTATTTGTTGAAATATATTTTTTCCTCCATTGTGTCATTAATATTAAAAATTGATTGAAAATAAAAGTAACACTTAATAATAATTATTTACAAAACTGTTGGAATGCATAGCTTCTGTTCTTATTCCATAGAAACTGCTTTTTTTATGTATGTTTTAGACATTTGTAAATGCCTTGAAGCATGTCAAGCTGTGCTATTAAATTCTGTCAAATTTTCTCCCATTCTTGAGCAAGGGCTTCACCAAATTTCCTTAAACTTTCAGGTACAGGTGGATAGTAGCATATAGACTTACCAAGCTTATCCTAAAATTGTTTAGGGGATTTATGTCCAGTCAGCTTGCTGGCCAGGGTGGAATGATTGTGTTATATGTTACCTGTAATATTTTTTGAAGATTGTGAATGTGTATTATGTTGTGTTTTGTAAACATTTTAAAGTTATTCTTTAATACCTGTACCTATTCTAATGACTGGGAGTTGTCACATATTACACCAGTTTATAAAAATATAAAAATATTGACCAATTTTAAATTAAAAACTGTTGTCTCATTTCTAAGATTTGCATTGTAATAGACATTTTTTAATATATCTACTAAGATACTTAGTTTGTTTCTTGATGCAATATACAGTACAGTACATAGTATTACAGTACAGTACAGTACATAGCTTGGTTTTTGTTAGAAGCTGCTCTATAATATCAAGTACATACACCGATTTAAAATAATAAAGAATGAACGACATGGATATACAAAATATTAATAAGTTTTCCTGCTCGAATAACTGTTCCAATTCTGCCAGAGCCTGTGTAGCAACAAGAGCGATCTCATCATAAACTTGCTTCGCCGATCTCTTGCTGTTCATTCTCGCTTTTTTCAGCTGCAAACTGATTTTTCTTGTTTGTGGCAGCTGGCGGCATCAAACGCATGGAGTATGGAAGTGTATTCGTAATGTTTGTCTTGCTCTGCGTTGTCAATATTTAATATTTTTATTTCACATACATAAACTGTTTAGTAGGATATTGATAATAAAAGTCAATTGTAAATTTACGCTAAGAAGAAAAACAACAAGTATGCACTAAAACATAAATGACTTGAACAATATTTTAAAAGATAAGTTTTAAGCAAAGGTATATTTTAAATCTTTCCCTTTGTCAGTCATAAAATAATAAAATATAACAATATCTTAAAAAAAAAACAGGTGACGCTCTTAATGTGCTTTACAACTTCAACAAGCAACAAAACAAATTAAACTTTAATATCCTGACACGATGGCGGGTAAATGGTAAACACAAAGAAAAACAAAGTGTTAAAGAGCAAATCGGGGGAAGTCCCGGGGCTCGTCAAGAGACACGACGTATAAAAAATGAAAGACAAAATCTCTGTGATCCATTGATTTACAAACAAATAACAATTAATTAAATAAATAAAGCCGCCTTTGGGAGCCAGTAATTAAACATTTAATTTTTTGCCCATTAGGCATTTACCACTTTCTTTGTGAACAATAAAATCTTTATTATGAATTTATTAAAAGCTTTTGTGCCAAATTAAATTTCTAGCTAACAAAACTTCTTATTTAGTCCAGAAGCATATATGTTAAGTTAAAATATTTTTTTCTACTATTGTTATATGTACTTTCTTTTGTAATGCTAAAGGTTCAGAAAGAATATATGTATGCTAATTTAAATACAATAAATCAAGGCAATAATCTAATAATTTTGTGCCAATAATCAAAAACTTAGTATTCCTATGAACATAGAGATAAAGTACTCGAAGATCCTAAAAGAAAATACAAAGTAGATTTTTTTCTTCACATTTGATCAAGCCATTAACTCTAGATACTTTTTTTAAATTTCTATGTGACTACAGTACATATTTTGAATTTCTTTATGATATCTACAATTTAAAAAATATTCCAAAAAAGATTTTAATATCCATTGTAAAAAATTGGAAAATATTTTAACCAATGGAAATTTATCCGATTAAAATGGAAACGAATTGGCGGATGAGTACCCGTCGTGTTTAATCTTCTGGGAAAAATAGAAAGTTCTCTGGAAGTATTCAAATTTATTACAAATTTAAACCTCGCACCAAATGTTAGTATTGCATTGCATATATTATTAACTATACTAATAAGTGTTGCCATTGTTGCCATTAGGAAAAGAAGTTTCTCTAAACTAAAATTAATTTTAAAATTTTTAAGGTCAACATCAACACAGCCTCGACTGAATGGCTTAGCTATGATATCTATCGAACCTGTAATTGCGAGAAATAAGACCTTAAAAAATTTTGTGGAGTTAAAAGTTTGCAAAAAAGTTTTTTGTTTGAATTTGTTTATTTGTGTGTATTTTGAATTTGAAATTTTATTTAATTTTTAACCTAATTTAATACCCGCCTTCCCTTTACCTCCAAATCAATTTCTTGGGCGAAAATTCTTAATTTTGCCCAGGATGGCCGAAGGCCTAGAGCGGGCCCTGATTTCCTGAACGCTCTATAAGCCAATCTAGTGTTTATGACGCAAAGAACTTTGCTGTTAATGCGGGCACCGGCAACCCAGTAAAAACGATGGTAAAAACAATGATCACAATGCAACGAAACAGGCGAGCTCAGTCCGCCATATTGGACTTGCCATTCCTAATCCGTTTTATTTGAAGCCCGGGGTGTGCTCGGTTGCGTATGTGTTGTCATCGGGCGGATACCCTGAGCGCGCCCGTTTTTCTCGATGTTCAAAGATTTGGGTCGTCGGGTAAACGCAAATTGACACTATTGATACATTCTGATAAATGGGTTATTTTAACTTTTCTGCGCTAATTCGTGTTTTTTGGTGTTAATTTTACAACCTTTTTCTTAAAAGCCAAAAATAAACACACGTAAATAAATGTTAGGTTTAAATTATCCCTAGTGCCCTGTTGATGACGTTACCTGCTTGATACCGGCCCAGTCCGGCCAATTTTATTCTGAGGATGGATTTTCATATTTCCGGCCTTTTCTTAATAACTATAAATTTGAAAAAAAAACATTTTTTATATTTTTGCTGCTGTTTTTTCGTACATTTTTGGTATTTTAGACCTGTCTTTTAGGTTAGGAAGTTTCTGTAATGTGGTACTTTAGGATACATATATCGCGTGTAAGGTAAAGACCAATTTATTTGTGTGGCTGTGTATTTGACATGCCGTTCAAATCGTTGGGCGTTAGATTTATCTACTTTCATTAACACTAGGGAAAAAAATGCGTATGAGCTAATTTGTTTTTTTTTTAATGCTGCCTTCTTAGTATTATTTTACGCTACCTTCAGTCATCTGTTAGGTATAATATAACAACTCTAAACACATTTTTAACTTTATACACAAAATTTTTTAACATTATAAAGGAACTTATGTTAGGTACAACAAAAGAGAATTAAAAGAACTTTAAAATGAGGTGTCACTCATCCACCCCATCCATTTAAAATTTGGAGGTTGTGCTACTCACTCCTAAGAGGTTGCAGGAATAAGGACGACAATAGTGTCCCCCTCAAAAGTAAAATCGACGAGAAATAGTTTCTGTTTTGTTTTCGCTGAATAATAATACCTTTTTTTAGAGTATTAAACAACATGCCGGGTCCTCCCCCACCAGCCCCACCTCCACCCTCATTTTCAGTTCCAAAAGGTGGAGGAGGTGGAGGTCCAGATGACAGAAGTGCCCTTCTGAAATCCATTCAACAAGGAAAAAAACTCAAGAAGACTGTTACTGTGGATAAAAGTGCACCTATGATTTCAGGTATGTATCCACTCTGTTTAATGTAAATTTCTGTGTGGACATTTGGCATGTATAAATTATTAAATATTGCATTTTTTGGACTAAAGTGACTACTGCAAAACTTTTGAAGTGGGAAACAAATAGGATGTTAACTTGGTAATTAAAAAAAAACCTTCAATGTAGAAATCAGCAATCTTAGAAACAAAACATTTGCGGCCAGAGAGTTTTAAAAACTAGTTATAGATTTTTCTTGATTTGGTGTCGAGTCTTGACAACAGCTCCCTTTCCGCAAAATCGGAAGTTTAAAAAAAGAAGTAATTTTGAGTAGGGTTGTAACGGAGACCTCCTTAGCGGATGCGGAGGTTAACGGAGGCGGAGGTAAAATTTGAAGTGGAAAAAAAAGAAATTAATGATTTATTAAAGTCAAAATATTTATTTCAAATGGGTACATAACATACATACATGTACATGTACTAGCTTTCTTGACCACAGGAGGTTCGTCATCGCCAATTCGACTTGCAACAAGCAAAATCTTGACCATTTTACTCGCAAACACGCAGGCGAGCGGACGCGTCGCCCAGCGTCGCTCCTTGCGCATTGTATGTTATCGTAAATTAACCTCGTTAAAACTCCGCAAAGATTTTGGGGAGGCGGAGGTCAATTCTTTGCGAAAGTTCCGCAGTAACGGAGGCGGAGGCGGCGTTCCGTTACAACCCTAATATATTCTAATAAACTTCTCCCACATACTCCTATTTCATTATTTAGGTATTGAGGTTAATCAATTAAAGTGTATATTTCCGAAGGGCGACAGGGGCCGAACTGTACAGGATGTCCCAAATTCAAGCCTCATCATTGGGATCTCGGACACCTAAAGAGACATGAGGTCGGTTAAATGGAGGCAAAGTTGCGGTATTTGATGCAGATTAAAATGCCACTTTCGAATACTTCCGAGGCGATTTCATTTTTATTTTATTTTTTTTACTCTATTTAAAAAGATGTAGCAAAATAAATTTGACATTTCCATTGCTACTTTTTCTATTCTATAAGATAGTGTTATTAAATTTACACACCGATGTTTCGTCTTTGAGCTGCCATCATCAATTATGTTTTTTTAAATATGGTCCTCGACTTTTTATTTTGGATTTTAAGAGCTTCTCCAAAACCAATGATGTATAGTATGTATATGAGAGAGTCAGATAGTAGACTTGAGGTAGGAAAACATTAAAATGATTTTTTCCGAATAAGTGTGATACATCATTGGTTTTGGGATTCTAAAAGCTCTTAAAACCCGTAATAAAAAATCCCGGACCTTATTTAAAAAAATAAAGTTGATATGACAGCTCAATGACAAAACGTCGTTGTGTAAATCTAATAACACTATCTGTAGAACAGAAAAAGTAGCAATGACAATGTAAAATTTATTTTGTTATATCTATTCAAATAGAGTCAAAAAAACAAAAATGATATCTCGAAAAAAAAATTTTTTCAACAGTCTTCCGAAGTATTCGAAATTTTTAAACTTTTAAGGTGGCATTTTGATCAGCATCAAATTGCGCAACTTTGCCTCCATTTAACCGACCTCATATCTATTTAAGTTTCCGAGATCCCAATGATGAGGCTCGAATTTGGGACACCCCGTACATATTCAGGTAAAGAGTTTCTTTAAAAATGACCATTAAGTAATGCGGGTGGACGAAACTGTCCATCCATAATCATTGCGACACTAAAATTATGCTAGTCAATATCTTTTAAACATAAATACCGCAATAGTAGTCTGCTACTGTATAATGTGAAACACAATTAATTGTCAGCACCACAGTCCGTGATTTAAAGTAAAAAATCCGTGTGCATCCTACCTTATTTTATTTGACATTTATCAATTCTGACATTTTTGTTGTTACCTAATGGACGTATTTTTCTCATTTTTAGGAAGGGTAAGCAATACTGGCAATAATAATAGTGCTTCTACAGGAGGAAACCTTATACCCAACAGTTCTTCACAGTCAACGCCTAATGGATTACCCTTGGGTGGACTTTTCGCTGGTGGAATGCCAAAACTAAAGCCTACAGGACGACTAGGTACTAGAGTAACGTTTGTACTATTTTGATTTAGGTACTTTAGATTATACTGATAGTGGCTTGGTTTGTGTAATAATATTGTAGTAAGCCAATCTATTTGTGTTTGAAAAAAGAAACCACAACAGAAAATAACAGATGATGCTTCAGCATTAAGAAAAAAAAGGAAACATTAATCCAATAAATTTCTTTAGTTGAAAATATCAGACTTTATAAAATTCCGCCTAGTTTTTTGGTTTTATTACAAGTAATAGTATCACCAATTAAAAATAATCACTAAAGGGTTTATAATACATTTTAGGATCATCAACTTTAAATTCTTCCAATGGTAACCTTAACAGTAACGAAACTGATAGTAGTCCAAGTCCAAAAATAACGCCATCTAAAAACTTTAGTAGTATACAACACCAATTAAAGAAACAATTGCACAATCCCAGTGATACTAGGACAAGGGGACCTCCTCCACCTGCACCTACAAGAAATGTAAGGATTTATTTTGCTTTTTTATTTTGCATTAGTATAGTAACTAAATTTTACACACTAAAAAGGTCCATTTATCACATACATGTATTTTTTACAATTTCTTAGTTTTGATAATGTTCATATGAAAATTGATGGCAATATTCTTTTATTGGGGCATAATAAAACGGGCCTAAATTAAATGTTATTTTTAGAGATCGTTACATGCGTTCAGTAATATCTTACCCCTTTATACCGTAAATTAGGACACATTACTTGTTTTTTGTTTACATTAAAAAAGCCTATCTTGTAAATATCGGTAAACTTAATCGGCATAAAGCCTAGTTCATTACTTGCGAAATGCTACTTGCGAATCACGAATTCGAAAAAATTTTCCGCCGGTTTTTTTTTGGTATGTCGTAACGCTACGAATTTTCTATGGATTTGGTGCTGGAACTGTTGGCAAGATGCAAGATGGAAGTATTGACCAGAGTATTTCGCAGACTGCGATTCTACTTTATTTATCTTCTTTACAACTTTTTTCAGTGTTATTTATATTCAAAACTTTAACAATATTGTTGGGTTTTCCTCTGTGTATTGTTTAAATAATTATTTAAAATACTTTGGTAATCAAGGAATAATAAGGTTCAACTTAATTATTTTTACTGGCGAAGGAGAAGGGCTATAAGGTGAATTTATTTAAACAAATAACATAAAAATAAGAAATTACCTTGAAGATCATAAACTTACTTTAACCTTTGGGCATAGATTTATAAAGGCAGTCTTACTGCTAGGCAGTGCAAACAAGCGTTCGAGAGCGAAACAAGAATCATAGTATAACCTTTCTCTCTCGCTCCAGCGTGCTCAGGCCCCAGGAAACAAACCCGAGCCGCCCGCGTGCCGTGCAGGGTCAGTGACCACTATGCCACTGTAATAGAGAAGTTATAAATATCTACCTTTACAGGTATTTGCCAAGTAGTAACGCAATCTATAAGCAACGCCAAAAACGAACGAATATCCACATCAATATGCATGCTCGTGGTCTTATTTTTTCACTCCCCACATTTCAATTTAAATCCACCAATCAGAAGAATTTTTGCATATGCATTTCGCAAGTATATGAACTACCCTTAACTCGGCATATTTGCCGTTTTTTTTAATTAATGCAATCAAGTTTTTTTATGAAGTAAGCGTTTTTGTGTAACATTTGATTTCAAGTAATACATATACAACCAATTAGGAGTTATTAACCAGAAAATATATTTTAATTGTTTAGATGACTACCCTGTTTATGGACGGTTAAATGAACACTTAGTAGTTAGGCAAGCATAAGCCCAATATCTGTAGGATATCATAGGTTCGGCCATTTGGAAAATACAGCTTTAAAATTTAACATTTAATTTTTTGGGTACTAACTTTGTCTCATTTTGAGAAAAGTATAAATAAAATTAAGTCATTATTACTCCAATCTAAATTATCAAAGCAAGACTGAACAAGGCCATTGTTGTGACTTTTCCTAAAAAAATAATGTGAAATACCCATGTTGTGTATTTTTTCTCATAGAATCTGAAAGAATACTTAGGAAAAGAAATGAGTGGTCAGGAATTGAAAAATCTTTTAAATACATTTAGTTACCAGGTAAAAATATCTGAGTTGTCGTAACGTTCATTACATAAAATTTTGCTCATGACGTCAAAAAATCAAAATATTTAATACTTTTTTACGCTATACGAATTTAATTTTAAATATATCTTACAAGGAGACGGCACGGGCTTGGGGTCGGCGATTTGGCTAAATTTTTTTGTGGTGATAGTAGGCACTTAGGTTACACTTGTTTAAAGATTGCCTTGGTAATACCAATACATAAAGGAGGTGAGACAGACTGCCCTCCAACTTTCGCCCTATCTCTTTGTTGCCGACAATTTCTAAAATAATAGAAAAATCGTTAAAAGGCGTATATCGCCCATTTAACCAAACATAAGCTGCTAAGTGTCTTTCAGTTTGCTTTCCAGGATTTAAGGGGTACAGGGGATGCGATTTTTGCTTTCTTTGAAAAGGTTTATTCTAGTTTAAATGATAATGACATTGTGGCGCCGTGTTTTTGCGACTACTCTAAGGCCTTTGACTGCGTAAATCATGAAATTCTCTTAAAAAGCTGAAATGTTATGGCTTTGTTGGAAGCTCCTATGACTGGATTTTATCATATCTTTCCAATCGTTCCCAATTAGTAAATTTTCAGGGAGAAATGTCTCACCCATCATCGATTTCTTGTGGAGTACCACAGGGATCTGTGTTGGGTCCAATCCTGTTTCTTTTATATATAAACGATTTGACTAATATTCATATTGACGGCACTTTACATTGTTTGCGGACGACACTACTATTGTATGGAAAAATAGAAATGAGGAAGAATTAAAGGAAACAATTTCTAGAGATTTAATTAAGATTAAAAAATGGTGTGATTCTAATCTTCTTGCTTTTAATATATAAAAAACTAACATATTAACATTTAAATTTAATTTTGACAATCTATATATTTCAGAAACTCACATTGAAAAAAAAAAAGATACTAAGTTTTTGGGAGTGTATGTGGACAGCAACCTAAAGTTTGTAAGCCATGTAACCAATCTAAATAAAAAAATTGCTAGTGGTTGCTTTGCTATTCGAACTGTTTCAAATGAGCTGGGTATTGCTGCAGCAAGGACAGCTTATTTTTCATTTGTGGAATCGCACTTAACTTATGGAATTGCTTTCTGGGGTATTGCAGTCAACATCTCTTTAATTCTGTTTTTATTTTACAAAAGAGGCTATACTTATATGTGAAAGGTTAAATCTCGAGATCACTGTAAACCTCTTTTTATCAGAAATAAAATCCTTACATTGCCATGTCTATTCATTGTGGAGACTGTATTTCTTGTGCACAAAAAATATTTCAGTGCGCATAATGAGACAATCTACAACACTAGGCAAAATCATAACCTACCACTCCCCATTCCGAAAAGTACCCTTACAAAAAATTCCATATTTTATGAAAGTAGGAAGATTTACAATCACCTCCCTCAGTCTCTGCGAACTACTACATCCTTAAGATTGTTTAAAAGTAAAGTAAAAAGCCTTCTGGTCGATAAAGCATACTACAACTTGCAGGAGTACTACACTGATACCTTTTAATTGTGTTTAACTGACATAGTTTGTTTTGTGGGTGCTTTTTTTCTTTTTTTTTTTTTTAATTTTATTTGAATTGACGCTGTTTTATTTTTCTGTTAGTGTGCTGTTTTGTGTTTTGCAGCATAACTAATGTTGATAATTAAGTTTTATTTTGTAAATGTTGTTTCTCTGTCTGTTTGGTCCCTTATCGCCTTTGGACTAAATAAAATGGGATTACCGGATTACTTATTCACAATAACATACTACTCGTATATCTATTTATGGCAGTTGGCCTTATGAAAGCCTCAGAGTGAGCATAAGATTTTTTAGGGGTGTAAATTAATACAGTACTTATATAGAAAATTTGTTAAACGTGTCTTACAGTTAAATGTATTTTTACTTTAATATTACTGATTGTATGTCTCTTAGTGTTAAATTTTATAATCTTTGTTAACGAGAATTTTTTTTCTTATAACAATAAAGAATATTTGACTTTGACTTTGACTTTGACTTAGGTTAGGTTTAGGTTTAAAGTGAGTGGACTTTTTACGCCCTCCACCGCGGCCGCTCGGTCTATTGTGGCTCACACCTTTTTATATTTCTCCCAACAGGATCAGACTTCCAACGAATCTGATATCAGATTAGGAGAGAGTTCTTACATCTCCCCTTACTCGTGTCTACAGGACACAAGCATAATATGTGTTCTGGTGTCCCTGTCTCCAGGAAAGTATGACGAGCAGACGATTAGATCCGTCATGCCCTCCTCTCCCGGTGTAGTGACGAGGGTAGCTACCAGGTCCTTGTTACAGGAACCAGATGTTCCTTCTGAGGCCTTTTGTCCGGCCTTTTCCTATGAAAACGGTTTTATCCGTTTTCTGTTTAAAGCCAGGGATCCCTTTTCCCTACAAAAGCGGTTCTCTCCACCTTCTGTTTGGATTCAGGGATCCCTTCCTAAGCACTGTTTGTTTGGGAAGGATTAGCCCTTCCCCATGAAACAGGCGCCTGTGACTTTAGGGGCACCTTTCGAAACGGATTCACCCGTTTCGGTCGGCGCACCTTTGTCTGCTTGTGACCTTGGGTGGCACCTCTCGAAACGGATTTATCCGTTTCGGTCAGCGCACCTTTGTCACTTTTTCCCTATGAAAGCGGTTCTGTCCGCTTTCTGTTTGGAGCTAGGGAAGTAATAGTCCATCACAGCCCTGCATTACCGCAGTAAGGCTAGATACTCTGAGAGGTCGCCCTGTATCTCAGAGGCACCGTTGGAGACACCTGTTTAAGGCACAGGATGTCATTCACTCATCAGCACGGTATGCTAACACCTTGAGTTAAGCCTTGTGTTTGTCTTAGCTTCAGATCCTGTTCCATACGCTAGCAACAAAAGTTGCCGTTAACCAGCAACTCTGGCGCATGTTCCAAAAGATCCTACTGGACCCAACCACGACAACGACGTGCGAGCACAGCGGTGGTTAGTAGGCACTTAGCCTACCATAATATTAAGATAGTAAGGCGCACTATTGAGAAAATCCCACAAAAAAACGTTTTAATTTTTTTTTATCATATATACTAAAAATGTAATACTGTTCTCGAACCGATATGTGGCTCAAGCAGTAGCGTTCAAACCTTCTAACCCGGAGGTTCCGGGTTCGATTCTGCTTCATGCCTTTTTTTACGTAATTAATTTTAAATTTTATTAATTTTTAAAATACTTTACAGATTTATTTATATTAAATTTTTTAATTGAATTATTGTAACATTAGTTAATACATATAAGTTTTTTGAAAGGTATGTTTAGTACTGTTTTTTTATTCACAATTAGAGAAAATGAAATATTCTAAAATCAATTTGCATTACACATTTATTTACATTATAATTATATGCCAAAACCAGAGTGATAGTTATTATGGAAACATTCCAAACAATAATTATTACATCTTGCGCAACAAATAAATGCCGTTTTTTTACAATTACACGGGGTTTGTAAGATATCCATTGAAAAACATACATGATTTACATTCATAAAAACGTTTTTGTCAGTACGTGTCGTACTTCCGGGTTAGAAGTCTCGAACGCTATCGCCTAAGCCACATAGCTGTTTGAAAATGGTATTACATTTTAAGTATATACAAAGATAATACTACTACGAATAGATGGTTCATTTAAATGGGGCGTTTTGAATCAGTTCGGAGATATCAATGCTTCCGTAAATGCGAATAAAATTAAGTCGGTAACTCCTGCCCCAGCGAAACGAGGTACGAGACCATGCGTGACGTTGCCAATGTCTGTCGCTTGTACCTAATTCGGAATACGAAGTAGCGAAAGCCGGCGGCTAAACGGATTGTGTATTTTCTAGTCGCGTTTCATCACGCCAATATTAAAGGCCTGCCGGCAACACTGTTTAACTTTCGTTCAAGGATAGCGCGAAAATCTCACGATGGACATCGGCTCGCGTTAGCCAAAGTCCATTAGGGGTATCAAAAATATAGCATTGAATGGTTCATCTTATCCGTAGTAGTATTATCTTTGGTATATATGCTTATATGCTACACAAAAAAAATTTAATCGTTTTTTTGTGGGATTTTCTCAATAGTGCGCCTTAATATTTTAATATTGTGATATACTAAGAGCACTCTATCCCAGAATACTGACCCATACAGAAGCGACACAAAGCATCGGCACCTTTGATCTCCCCGGGTCAGATTCCGAAACATACCGGTACACTGAAAGAAAATTATTACACAAGTAGAACAAATTATTTTGGGGTAGGTACACAAAAAAAACATATTTTTTGAGAATTTCTAGTAGGGCTTCTAGTAAATATTGCTTGTTTGGAGACTGACTTACTTTCACGATCACGTGAGTCTATATAGGTATTGTTTCTCTAAAATTTTGTTTGTGCAAAAATAATGAAAGTTATTAATTTAACTTCTGAATGCGTTAAAACAATCTTTTTAAATATAGGTAAACTCATATAGTGTTATTTGTTTTGACATAACAGTAGGCGGATTTGTTTTGACTAAAATTGTCCAACAGGAAAATGGGAGAGGTTGGATTTGTAAAATTTCTTCCATGTAGATTGTCCTAAGTCAAACCTAAGTAGATAAATTAAAATTAGTACAAAATCGTATGAATTCTTTTATTTGTAAAATATGGCTAATTGCAGGGTTTTCGTGATTGGGAAACAAAATAAAATTATGATTAAAAATAAAACTTGTTGATTTATATATAGTAGTTTATTAGTATCGAAAGCAAATATTTTTTTAAAAATATACTTACAAACATTAGTAAAAAAAGGAGAAGAAAAAATATCTACACAAATAACTAATAAACGACATAAAACATAAAAAAACTATATTAATACACAGGTAAAGTGTAAACTTGTTAAAAAAAATCTTACCTAAAAACTATGTTGATTATACAATAAATAAAGATCTTCAGGGAGAAACCTATGAATGGAAGAAGTGGACCAGAATGGGTGTTGCATATGGCCGACTAGTTTCCAGTTTGGCAGTGTCGTCGAGGCAAGTTTACAGAATTATAATATATTATTATTCTGTAAACTTTGGCGTTGAGGGAATATAAATAAAAACTAGGAATACATTTGCCGTCTACGTCTTTTCCACTTATATATTTAGAGACGTATTATATATTTGTAAAGAGTTCCCCAAGTAACAACTATTATATCCAAGAATTATTCATTAAGCAATATTCTTGACAAAATGGTGGTCCTATGATACAGTTTAATGAATTACATTGTTGCAATTTACTGAAAACTTAAAAAAATGCAATTTAGGTCAGGAATTAAAATTTTTGTCCCAAAATAACTTAAAATTTTCAGAAGAAAACAGTCTTATAGGATGGAACCAAGGTTTTAAGATAAGTGTCAACAAGACATATTGATAATTTAAGAAGCTTTATTTTTTGTTTAATCAAATTTTAAGAAATATTATATTTTTCGTTTAAAATTCAGTTATTTAAAATCTAAAAATATCTAAGTTAAAAAATTTCCTTTTCTAAGGGTCAATGCTTGGGGAAAACATGACAATTTTAAACATATTTTTTAGTAAAAATTATCAATTCTTTTTTTTAGTTTTTTGTTAGCACCATAAAAAAAGTAGTTTAAAATATAAACCTAAAAATGTACATATATATCTATATATTAATACATATTATAAATACAAAATAAAATACATTTTTAAAAATAGGTCGAGTTCTCTTCGTCCCCTGTAAATCCGTGATTCTAGTGATAATAAATTGCTTCTTATTTTACTTGGGACATCCATGATAGATTAGTGCTAAAACAAATCAGAAACATTTCATTTAAAATTCATACATAGTGTTTTATGATTGATATCTATAAAATAATTACAATAAATCTATAGGGTTTCATTATTTTATGAGTTGTAAATACCAAGATACTGTGAATGATCTCTCTGGAGCTTCACATAGTTTTCTTTAAAAGTACTGCAGTCTTTTTATAAACGTTTTATTTACTTTTGGAAATAAAAAAGCCTATTCCTTGAACCTTGAACTATGAAATTCTTAATAAACTTTTTAACAGCATTTTTTTGAAAAATTTCTTAAAACAATCCTAACAAATAACAGAATATTCTTCCCTTTAAATTTTTTATTTTAAGCACAAATTTTAATACAGTATTTGTCGCGTACCAAAATTAATTTCATTCAGAGTACCACTTACATGCATCCTTTCACAGTGCAACTGAAGGCTCAAAGCAATAATATTAGGCCGTAGCTTTAGCAACTTTAACTGTTTCTTGTTATCTTGACATTTTACAAAATATCCCCCCTCCCCGAGTTGTATTTTTAGAGTTGGAAAATAGGCAAGAAACATTGAAAGTTGCTATAGTTACGGCTTGATATTATTGCTTTGGGCCTACTTTTAACCAAGGATAATGTCGTAATTAACAGATATTAAAAAATAAACAATGGTTTACCAGAATTAGGCCAAATATGGAGTTTAAGTGGTTATACAAACTGTAAGGATTAAACTCATATAAAAGTAGCCCTAAGCTACACTTTTTATTTAATCGGCACTTTATATATCAATTATATTTATTACAATGGTCTTAAGAGGATATTATAAATATGACGATTTAACAACACCCTTATTTAAATTAATTGAAGGAATTAAACTCATATTATTATTTTTCTCACATACTATGTCTCGTACTACATATTCCGAGACAGACTGGATAAAAGTTCTTTTAGCTCTGTAACCAAATCTGGCCAAATGTCAGTTTTACGGTCTTATTTTTCCATGTCTATCTATAGAATAGTTAAAAACTACTAAAAAGTTTAGCAGCTTCAAACTGTTTACAAGATCACATTAGAACTTTTTCATCTTAATTTTTTAAGCAATGTATCAAGTATGTTTTAGACAAGGTTAACAATTTAAAAATAAGGTTATTCATACCCTTCTATTGGCTTGAAGTTGTCTGTCATATGATCACAAAAATCTTAGCAGGTGGCTTCAAATTTGTATAAGTTTCATCAGCAGATTTTTTCGGCAAATAGCTAAACAAAGTTGGGACAGCTTGGGCAAATAAACTTTTTCTAGTACCTTGAGCTCCTTTATTTATGTACTTATCTTCAAAGTGTTTTTCACATATTTTATGGTATTTATGTAAAACTGCAGGCCCTTTGTCAAGCAAGTCTTCTTTATTGCAAACCTTTGCCCGAATTAAAGATCTAAAAAAAATGGTTAGTCCCTTGAAATTGAGCTTAATTACAAATTTTACTAATTATACTTGTAGTTTTTAATAAATTTTATTAAATAATTTTTACATTTAAAAATTCTACCTATACTTAAAAATAGAGTTTAAAAAACGTACATACCTAGATTCGTCTTTTGGAAAAGCAAAGTGTGATATTTCTTGATCTGCAAGAGAATAACACAAAGTTTATGCACAATACCATCCACTGCTTTTATTAGTCATTCTTTATGTAGGTCATAGTTTTTTTTCAAAAAGTTAAAACACAATAAAATTAACGTCGTCGTCGAACGTAAACAATTATTTTGCTTTGTCAGTGAGAACTGTCAATTGGACTTTAAACATATTCATTGATGGCCGACGTAGTATATGCAACCATAATTACTGAACCATGAAAATTCATCCGTGTCGCTTCTGTATAGATCAGTATTCTGGGACTCTTATCACCACAAAAAAATTTAGCCAAATCGCCGACCCCAAGGCAGTCTTGTTAGTTGGCTCATTTTGTCGCCATAAAATGTTGTAAACGTATTTTTCGGATATTTCGTAGAAATGTATACATGGGGAAACCGCGCCTTTTAAAATTACAATATTAAATGGTATTAAAACATTTCAAAGTTCTCTCGCGATATTAAAAATAAAAACAAAACATTGCCATTTCTTTCTAATTATTGTTGGATTAGACCGGATGTAAAAATAGTATTCCTAATAATATAATTCTAATGAGGAAGAGATTCTTTGCTAAATTAGCCACCAACAAATTCTTTGCGCATTGAGAGCACTGCCTTGTATTATACTTTGATTAAGAGAAGATATTTTTAATTCCTGCGTTATCTTTATCATCAGCTTAATTTTTGAAAGCCCCTTAAGTTTTAAAACAACCATGTATTTCATTTACTATAAATAGGTAATAAAAACATCTTCATTAAAATGTTTTTTCTGTTTTTTTTTTGTTACAAATTATGAAAATTGTTATATTTTTGACTAATCATCGAGTGGGACTAGTTTGTTTTAAAGTAGTCCACGTGAACTAAATCCAGATCCTGATTTTAAGAAAAATGTATGTGTAAAAACGTATTTTTACAATATTTTATTAAAAGTTAACACATGATTTTTTAGCAGCTTAACACACATTCAGTGGTAAATCATATTAAAAATATGCCCTACATCTGTAATAAGAGTTTGTGTTTTAAAATGTGTCTAAATTTTGGTGATATTACTGAAACCATTTGGAATGTTGTAATTGTTCAGCACATCGTTCTACTTGGTGGTGCTCCGAATTTAGTCGCACCCAGTATATCAAGATTTTAGTTTGCTTTTTGTCCTTTTAAAAATCAGATACTATTAATAAGACTTTCGTTTTTATTTCAGTTATCAGCAGATGAATCAAGAACTCTAAAACCACTTACTTTAAACGAAAATAGTTCAAATGGTCTTCATTTAAGCCAAAATTCACTTCATGCAAATGTATCCAGTCTTCACAATAGTGCGTTACATCGAAAGTCGAAAAGTAATGCGAACCTTAGCTCATTAGATTGTACAGATAATGTAAATAATGGCGGTTATCAACCAAGCAAACCTGTGATCAATCATGGCAAGCCTAACTTGGCGCCGAAACCACCTGTTTTAAATGGTAAGTTACTTACATAAAATTTTGTTATTCCGATTTGTTAGTTCATTAAATTATTATTTTCCGAGAAACCTTATTAAATTTTTTTCCTTAAACTTTCTAATTAATGCAATCCCTAGAGACCTTATTAACAACAAAATTACAAGAACCTCTGTATTTCCAATTTAATCAATTATTTATAGCTGCTAGTGAAACTTTATTAAAAAACATAATAACACTAAAATCTTGGACTTTCATTGTCTCTATTTGTTAATTGATTGGTGTATCAAGTAACAAAGACAATAGAAATCCAAAGTTTTACGCCGAATGATAATCGCGTTGTTAAATTTAGCAATGGACTTAGCAATTGTTAAAAGTTAACAACGGTTTAGAATGTTTAACAAAACGTCATTGCCAGTGTTATTCAAAGATTTTAGTAGGCAACCTGTCAAAATCTGACATTTTGTTAAACATTCTAAACCCTTGGTAACTTTTAAGAATTGCTTAGTCCATTGCTAAATTTAACAACGGATCATCACTCGGCCGTTAGTGTTATTAAAACCATAACATTGTTGTAACACTTTCAAGGAAAAATCATAATGTCAACTCATGAGGTTTTAATCAAGTCGTTTTAATTTTATCACCTTAAAATATCTGAATCAACGGCTTTCCCATAACAGAGCACCACTTTTCGTTAATTTAGTAAATTTAACCAACGTGGTTAGTAGTTGAATGGCTGGCCGCCAAAGAAAACTGCGTGTCCAGGGCTGAGGTATTAAATAGATTAGGTTCCGTGTGGTTAATATTATCCAGACATTAATGGAGGATAGATCAGGGATAAAAGCTATCTGTACTGGAGAAGGACGTCGGCCGTATCTCGGAAACTTTTTATCGCGCATCGTTGAAAAAAAATATATTTTTGGCAAAAATGGTCAAGAGAAATTGCTGGAAATTATTTCCAAGTTTCTAAAACTACCGCAAGATGGCGCAATTGCAACTATTTTTAAAAACCTATTTCTTCTCCAAAATTAGCTAGCACTGGGTACAATTTTGATAACATCAGCAAAAACTCTAACCAATTCTGCATCAATTTGGTTAAGTACTTTTTGTCGTATTTTCAAGGGTGAGGAGGATGATAAATAATGCAACTTTAAAATAGCTCTGTCTCCCGTATCTTTTATAGAAAATGATTTAAGTGGGTACTCGTTTGAAAGAAAATTTAAAGCTCTTTTAAATGTCGTCCTGTTCGGTGTCTGCTAGTTTGTAGTTAACCCACTAGAGGGCGTTGATTAAGGAAAACCCGGTTTTTCGGGATTTTCTCGAGAAAGTAAAATACGACGATGTATTTTTTATTGTAAGTTTACATGAGAAAAAAAAATATCTACACTTTGGTGAAAACCGCGTTTCAATATCTGCATTCGTTTTTGAGTTATTTCAAAGTAACCAAGTCAAAGTCAAATATTCTTTATTGTTATAAAAAAAAATTCTCGTTAACAAAGATTATAAAATTTAACACTAAGAGACATACAATCAGTAATATCAAAGTAAAAATACATTTAAGACAAATTTAACAAATTTTCTATATATGTAGGTACTGTATTAATTTACACCCCTAAAAATCTTATGTTCAATCTGAGGCTTCCATGAGGCTAACTGCCATAATTAGATATATGAGTAGTATGTTATTGTTAATAAAGAATCCGATAATTCCATTTTATTTAGTCCAAAGGCGATGAAGGACCAAACAAATAGAGGAACAACATTCACAAATTAAAACTTTTGAATCAACATTAGTAATGTTGCAAAACACAAAACAGCACACTAACAGGAAAACAAAGCATTAGCGTCAATTCAAATAAAAAAAAAACAGAAGAAAATGCACGCATTAAACAAACTATGTCAGTTAAACACAATTAAAAGGTATCAGTGTAGTACTCCTGCAAGTTGTAGTATGCTTTATCGACCAGAAGGCTTTTTACTTTACTTTTAAATAATCTTAAGGATGTAGTAGTTCGCAGAGACTGAGGGAGGTGATTGTAAATCTTCTTACTTTCATAAAATAAAGAATTTTTCGTAAGGGTACTTTTCGGAATGGGGAGTGGTAGGTTATGATTTTGCCTCATTATGCGTACTGGAATCTTTTTTTGTGCAAAAGAAATACAGTCTTCACAATGAATAGACATGGCAATGTAAGGATTTTATTTCTGATAAAAAAAAGTTTACAGTGATCTCGAGATTTTACCTTACACATATAATGTATAGCTCTCTTTTGTAAAATAAAAACAGAATTAAAGAGATGTTGACTGCAATATCCCCAGAAATCAATTCCATAAATTAAGTGCGATTCCACAAATGAAAAATAAGCTGTCCTTGCTGCAGCAATACCCAGCTCATTTAAAACAGTTCGAACAGCAAAGCAACCACTAGCAATTTTTTTATTTAGATTAGTTACATGGCTTACAAACTTCAGGTTGCTGTCCACATACACAAAGAAAAAATAATTGAAACTGTTTTAAAGTTTGTATGGTATCCACTACAGAACAGAATGAACAATTGAAAACATGAAAATACCGTGATTGGGGCATTTATTAACCCTAATTGAAATATTAGTCAAGTTGGCTTGGAAATAAAAACAAGAACACAAGAACTTCTTAAGGTTGACAGTTGTCAGTTTCAATGCAATTTTTAAATAAATAAACTGCCTGGTATGTGCTACTTCATTTGGATATCTCATCTTTATTCAGATTAGATTCTAACAAAGCACCACCCATTTAAAAAAAAATTATTAGAACTGATAACTGTCAAATAAGTTATGTCGTTTTCCAATCTTTTGTTCTTGGTTTTATTTTCAAGTCTACTTTACTTTTTTTTTAATTAGAGTTAATAAATGCCCCAATCATGGCATTTTCCTGTTTTTAATTGTTTATTCATTAAAAAATGGATTGGATTGTATTTATCATATATCTGTATTGTCTCATTAACTATCTGCAATTCTAATTTCAGATCTAATTTAGGTGTTTTATTATTTTTATTTGTCTTGCCAGATTGAATCATTGTCTTTTTACATTTCATTGTTTTTACCATCTGACTTTAATACCAGTTTAGGTTTTTTTTTTAAGTATTTTTTAATGACAATTTTATTTAAGAAAGGTACATTTTGTTTTATATTTTCGTATCTTAAGTAGATATAATTATCCAGAGAATATCAGACCATTTTAAATTCAAGATACACTTTTTACATCATATTCAATGTGTTTGTCCTGCCATATAAAAAAATAAATAAATAAATTTTGAATAATTGTATTTTTACATATCATCTTTTTTATCGTTTGACTTTAAAATTAGTTTTAGATTTTTTTTATTTGTTATATTGCTAGATTTATGTTTATTTGTAGGTCAATATGTTAAGCATATAGTTTATATTAATTGCTTTGTCAATAAGATTTATTTCTTAGACAATAAAGCTATTTTGAGTTTGAGTTTGGGAACTGACAACTTCAACTTAAATAAGTCTTGTTGTTTTCCAATCTTTTGTTCTTGGAATTATTTCCAAGTCTACTTGACTTTTTTTTTAATTAGAGTTAATAAATGCCCCTTGTAAACCTACAATAAAAAATAAATTGTATTAAACTTTCTCGAGAAAATATTGAAAAACTGAGTTTTCCTTAAAAAACGCCCTTTAAACTAACTGACACCGAAAAGAGCGTCATTTAAAAGTGCCATAAATGTTCTTTTAAACGAACCCACTTGTATCACTTTCGATAAAAGATATGGGAGATAGAGCTATTTGAAAGTTGCACTATTTATCATCTTCCTTCACCCTTGTTATTGGAACTACGACACATAGTCCCTAACCGAGTTGATGCAGAATTCCTTTCCATTTTGGACATCCTGTACAACGTATTATTACATTTTAGGTAAACCTGCTCCACCTTCTAAACTAAATATGAAACCAAATAAACCTATAAGTAGGGCGCAAAGTATGCGATCGCCTCGTTCTCCTTCACCCCAAAGTCCGACGCCCAACAATGATGCAGGAGTCAAATTTGGTACCGTCAGGAATATGAGTTCCATTATTGGACAGTCACTGGCTAATTCACAGGTAAGCAAAAACCCTTATTTGATATCCCCAAATATTGTGCTTTGTTAAAAGGGGTCCCAATGAAACAGTAGGACAGTTATATAACATTGTCGACGTTTCGACTTTCAAAAAGCTAAATAATCGTTAATATTTTTCAAAGAGACCTGTTTAAAGTAAACTATAAAGACCAAACTGAAATCATGGCATCAGTCTTGTTTATATTAAATTCTAAAAAAATTGATGTTTTTTTGCCTTTACATACTGGGGCATCATCAGACTATAAATAAGTTAACTTTTAGATTTCTAAAGAGTAATATCATTTGTGACATGTTTCAAGTGTTAAAACACATGTTTCTTTGATTTCAGGGAGCCCAGAGTCCAAGACCAAGGCCGCCCCTCGCAGGTCGACCTTCGGTGCCTCCGCCGTCGGTTCCACCGCCAGCTGCACCAACTAAACTTAGTATTGTTAAACCGCCCAATCATGCTCCACCGCCTCCTCCACCAAATGTTCCACAACCTCCAAATCATGCGCCACCACCACCTCCTCATAAGACGCTGTCGCAAACGTTGACACAACCTATAAGGCCTCCACCAGCGGTAAGCATATAATTAATACGTAAAATAATCAGAGCTAGGTAGAAATCAAATTCAGGAATTAATTTCTTTTTAAGGATCCAAAGGCTGGAATAGATTATCTTTTAGAAATAGGATCTGTAATCCGGATTCGTTATATAATTTTAAAATGATCCAGAATCGATTTCTTTTTGGGAGGATCCTATTCGAAAAGGAATCAATTCCTTGTATTTCAAAATTGATGCAATTCGGTTTATAAATGCCAAAATACACCATTTTGAATTCGCCATTTTAAATTTCCAAATTTTGACATAGCACCCTGTAATAAAAAATACCTTTTAAAGAAATAGGCTTTAATTCGTAAAACGTGACGTTCTGTTTACATTGACAAATTATTAATGACATAAATCAAAAAAGACAAATAATATAACCTCTAAACAATATATGGATAAAATATGTTTATACTACATTCACCCAGGGGCTATTTTTCTGTATAGTCTTGTAAATAATGTGGTTTGTTTTTTAATCTGGTTGATCTTCTCAGAATATCAGTATCACTTGTTGGCATATCATTTTCATTTACATCTTTACTAACAACTTGATTTAGGTCCTCGGATGAACTCGAATTTTTGTTATTTAAATTGGAATTATGATCTTCTGCTTCTTCTCCATTATGTTCTAAAGCAGGGGTCTCCAAACTTTCCAGCCTTAGGGCCATACTGATTACTCCAGTAAGTTCCGAGGGCCAAAACCATATTATCATTGTTGCCGGTGGTAAGAAGTGAAATAGTCCACTGATGAAAAAAAGCCCGAAAAGTACACAACGTTTAAAAAGGCTGCAAATGGGACTAAAGTCCGCAAAACGGCAACACTGCGTAATATTAATTTTCCTGTCATTATCTGTAATTTCTAGATTAGTGAGAGTACGAGCCATGAGGAGTAACGTGACACGACATCTGGTGGACACAAGCGGAAATAGGTAGTACCTTCTATCGCTAACAGATGGCGCTAATAGCACGTACAGAATAATCTCGTTGGTTCTGGTGTCTTCCACTCACTTCTAGATGGCAGTAATTGGAATATATAAGAAGGCTAGTGGCGCAACCACAAGTCAGTTCCTATGACACTGTTGTTAAATAAAATATTGCATACCTCCTTAAAACGTGTTTGTGCGTGTTTAAGTTTAAGACATCTTTATAACAGTATTTTGATTTGAATTGTTGCTTTTGTGTGTGAATTAGTAGTATGGAAAAGAAGCGAAAAATTGATAGTGAATGCAGAAAATTCAAAGATCAGTGGAACATTCAGTATTTGTAATTGAGTCCAGTAACAAGGCGCTATGTTTGATTTGCAATGAAAGCATACCCGTTCCCCAAAGAATATAACATTAAACGTCATTATGAAAAAAACATTTTCAAAATTACTCAAAATATACAGGAAGTTTGCGGACAGAAAAATTCGAAGCTATGCAGCGCGGATTGAAATCGCAGCAATCTTCATTTATAAAACTCAAAACTGAACAAGAGGCTGCAACTGGCCAGCTTTCGTGTGGCTCTTGAAATTCAAAACGTGGAAAACCATTCACCGATGGAGAAATGATCAAAGAATGCATAATTGCAGTAGCCGAAGAAATGTGCCCTGAAAAGGTAAATTTATTAAAAACTGTCAGTATGTCAGCAAACACTGTGGCTCGAGGGTGAAAACATCGCTGAAAATATATCCTCTCAACTGTTTGACAAAATGGACATTTTGAGTGGTTTTCTTTGGCCTTGGATGAGTCAACGGATGTGTTAGATACTCTCAGGTGTTGGAGTAGATAAAAGCTATGAAGTGCACGAAGAACTTTTGATATGTATAGTATTCATGGACAACTACTGGTACAGATATTTTAAAGGAGTTGAAATGGCCATTAATCAAAAGAACCTTCGATGGAAAAACTTGAAATGTATTACAACTGATGGAGGCAAAAACATGAGTGGGAAAGATAAAGGAGTGGTCGCTCTTGTGTCAAAGGCTGTAGAAAATGACGGTGGTTCAAAACCATTAGTCCTACATTGTATCATTCATCAACAGTCTTTGTGCGGAAAATGTTTGGATATGTCTGACGTTCTGAAACCAGTCATATCAACTGTTAACTTTTTCAGATCTTTTGGGCTGAATCACCGACAATTCCGACAATTTATTGAAGAGATTGACTGACTTACCTTATCATACTGACGTACGCTGGCTTACTTGTGGGAAAGTCCTTCAGCGCATTTTTGAACTTCGAGCAGTGATCGAAATTTTTTTGAATAAAAAGCATCGCCCTCTTACTGAATTACAAAACAACGCATGGCTGTGGAAGTTAGCATTCTATGTTGATTTGACAAAACATGTGAACGAACTGAATTTGGGATTGCAAGGAGAAAACCAGCATCTTCCTGACTTATACACTAATATCAAATCATTCGGAAGAAATTGAGACTGTTTCAATCACAACTCGAAGTAATTTTTTTACATTTTAAAACATGTGAAATATTCAGCCACACTACTGGGACTGAGTTTCCCATCGATTTTCAATCGAAATTTAGTGTTTGGTAATTTTTTTTCTCCACTGTGCCATTGAAACCAAAAAGATTTTTTAGAACCTTTAACACATTGAAACCCTAGCCCCGGGAAATTCAAATGGAAATGATTGATTTCAATGCAGTGATATAATTAAGAACAAATATCAAAACTCATCTTTGTTGGAATTTTATAAGAGTCTTCCACTGACACAATTTGATAATATGCATAAATTTGTCGTGGTCTTTTTCTTTTTTTTATCTTTTTGTGGAGAAAACCTTCTCCAAAATGAAGTAACAAAAATGTTTACAAGCGGGGCATCAAATTTTTTAATAATTGGAAAAAAAATTTGTCCACAACTACAAACTATTGTCAGGGAAAATCTCAATTAAAAAATCTCATTGTTTTCATATGTCATTATGTTTGTTATAAGTTATGTGATTATTTAAAATGTATAAAATGTTAGTTGATTCATTTCAATAATTTTTAGTTATTTTTTTTGGGAATTTTTTTTTTAAATGTCCCGTGGACCAAAAAATTTATTTTATGAAGAAAAATAAGCTGAAAAAAAAGCACATAAACCATGGGTTCGTTTGATACATAATGTTTCGTTCTGTAGTTTTGGGATGCATATTCTAAATGTTGTAAACCTTAACATTGCCAATTTGATATGGTTTTTCAAATAAATTAAGAATTATAAATTCTGCACCAAACTCCAACTACACCCTTTTTTTAAGCCAGTCAATAAGCCCGATTTGAAAACCAAAATTTTTGGCAATGGGGTATTCTCTTACAAAAAACCTTTAAAATTATCTTGGATTGGAGCGCCAAAAAAACTTGTTCAGTTTTAAAGCTTCCCAAGGCAGGTTCGCGTCGCGAAAAAGTCATCAATGCTCATCCGTTTCATATGGCACAAAATTTTGCAGAACAAAAAAGTCATTTTTCTTTTCGGTGTTACTTTAAAGAATAACCTTAACTGGCACAAACACCTTACATCCATAGCCTCAGCAGCTTTTAAAAAACGTTTGGGATTCCTTTTTTCGAGCCAAAATTTTTTTTTCCAAAATCTGTATACCCTTTATGTACCCCAAAATTAGCCTTTGGGAATATTGTTCTTATGCCCGTGTAATGGCGTCTCCTACAACTCATTCAGAGAAGACCCGTTCGTTTTATAAATAATCCCACACTCACAGAAAAGTTTCGTCCTTTCCCCAAACCGACGAGCTGTAGGGGATTTTGTCGTTTTTCTTTGGGTTTTTACGGTTTTTACTTAGAGGAGTTCCTATAATACCTCCTCTACCAGCTCCCAACGTAGCAACCCCTTGGTGCAATTTTATGCACCCTTTTTACAGTTTAACTAGACAGGACCCCCTTTTTTAGTTCCTTTATCGCTAGAGTGCCGGGACTAGGGAAAACCCTTGCCCCCGGAAAAGGTTTCCCTTCTTCCAATCTCCAAATATTTAAGCCCCGTGTGAACAAACTCCCTCTCACCACACTTAAGACACCCAGGGGTACCTTAGTGTTTTGGCCCAAACCTTTTCCCGGGGGGACTGTCCTTTTTCACTTTCAAATAAAAATTTTGGAATATGGAAAGAGCCACTCCAACATCTTTTTTTTAACTTGGACTCATTATTTATTTGCCTGTAAGGGTTAAACTTTTTAAAATAACAAAAAAATTTTTTTGGGCACAAATATAATATGATTAACCCCTCGATCACTTAGAACGGAACTGGGTTTTTTCGAAGTTCACAACAAATAGGCCCCGGGGAGTTTTTGACTGCACTTGGGGGAGTTGCGTTTCCACCAACAAAATTATGTTAGTGGGGTTAATTAAAATAAGAACCCCAATAGAGGTACAATCAAATATTTGTAAATTTATAAAAAGACAAAAAATATATTTTAATTTTTTTTTTTCCCAATTTTTTAAAAGGGGGTTTTTTTTTTATGTTAAAATTAGGGGAGAAAAAGGGGGCCCATTTGGGGCGGGCCCCAAATGCTTAGTTATTCAAAAAATTTAAAGGGGGAAAGGTTTTTTTTTTTTTTTATTTTAACCAAATGATCTAAAAATTTAAAACTTTTTTGGGGGCGAGAAAATTTTGCCCCCGTTTGATAAAAAGGGGTTAAAGGTTTTCCCCAATTTTTTTTAGATGTCGTAACTTTTTTTTAAACTTAAAAATTGACCTGTTTTTTAATTATTTTAAATCCATTCAAAAAATGTATTAATTTTTTTTTGTGGTAGTCCTTTGAGTTCTCGAAAAAAATAAACACACTTTAAGGGTCCCAAAAATTTTTTTTGGAAAAAAATAAACTTTGCATAGTGGGTTTAACAGGTACGGTTTGGACAAAAATTTTTGGTTTTAACCCCCCAAAATCACCCCCAAAAGTCACTGGGGAATTGGGGACCTTTTAGGGTGATTTTAGGGGGGGTTTGGGGGCGTTTTCGGCTTTGTGCCCTGAAAGACCTTTTTTCATCGTGTTAAGAATTATCACTATGCAAAGTTTGAAAGCAATTGGCCAAAATTCAGTTTCCATTAAAAAGGGGTCCTTTAAAGTGTGTTTATCTCGAGAACCGCTGCTCCTAGAGACTTAAATAAAGTATATTTTTTTGATGAGGGATTTATAGTAACTTTTTTTAATAAACAGGTCAATATTCTAATTTTAAAAAAAAGTTATAATTTAAAAAAAAACAAGTGAGGTAGGCCGTAGCTGGCGCCCCCCCACTAGCAGCATCAAAAACGTGGACGAATTTAAATTTCTCGCCTCAGAAAACCCCCCCGATCCCAAATTTTGTACCGCTAGGTCATTTGGTTAAAGAATAATTAAAAAAAACGAAAGCAAAATTAAAAAATTTAACACCCTGTATCTTAATAACTAAGCATTTTTGGGCCCACGTTTATATGAACTTTTGACTTAAAAAACGATCCAGGAATGCCTCCCTTTAAATTATGACATACCATTAAGTAACACCCTGTATAATTTATATAAAAGCATTAATAAAATATTATAGTTTAATTTTTTTTTGTTGTTGCAAAAACTCCTCTAAATTTTGGGACTATTGCCACGGCCATTGTATTATTCTACAAGAAATCACACCCAATAAAAACCCAAAAAAAAAAAACCAAAAAAATACCTAAGGAAGTTGAGTTATTTATTGCATTTTTATTTGGTATATTCTATATCATTTTAAGTCGAAATTGTAATGGTTTTTTATCAATGTCCGGTCCCTAGTTATTATATACTGAAGTTAAATTTTCTGCACATTATACATGTCTGAACTCATTACAATTCTGTGTTTCTTTATCCAACTTATCACAAAAACAATAACAATAAGCCTACAAGAATGTTATGAGTTAGCGGAGTTAGCCCATGACCATATCAATTTGATGTCATATTAATAATTATTCAACATAAAAATTTGAATACTTCAAAACTAAATTTAATTTGCTATAAAAATTTTTTCTCTAAAAGGAGTTTTCAAATATGCTAGCTCTCCGCGGGCCGGACAAAATCTGTCCGCGGGCCGGATGTGGCCCCCGGGCCGCATTTTTAAGACCCCTGTTCTAAAGTAACATCTCCTCTATGTGCTAAGTGTTTAGTAGCTACTGTACTTTCTTTTCCATTTTCATATCTGATTAAAGGTAGTCTGGATTTGCTTGAATAAGGTCAACTTCTTCTACCAAGGGGTCAAATTTTTCTTTCGAACAAACTTTTTTAAAAAGACTTTTGGAACCCCCTTTAAACCCTGAAGGAATAGATGTTCCACCCCCTTGATCGACGTTAAATTAAATAGACGTTCATGTGGAGTTATTAATTGCTGTACATTAAAAACCCTTTCAGAATGTAAAAAATCTGGTAAAACCTTTTTTCCCATTTGGGAGTGTCCAAATTTCTGGTTTAATGTTAAAGTAACTGCTTTCCATATTGCACCGTTGTACTTTTCAGCTTGTCCATTTCCCCCGGGGTTATATGGAGTTTTTTTTACTTGAGGCAATGCGTTTAGAAAAAGAAGGTAATTAATAAACTCCTTCAAGTAAAAATGGTTCCACAGTCTGAATGTATATAATTGGGATTCCGAAAAGACAGAATAAGTTATTTAGACATTCTATAGCAGTTTGACTGATGTTTCCCGGACACGGAAAAGCCCATGGAAATCTTGAAAACTCATCAACTATCGTTAACATATAGCAGTTTTTTTTGGGTAAACTAGGGGTTTGGGCCTTTAAAAAACAATATTTAGTCTTTCAAAAGGTGCCGTTGCTTTAATTTAAAAGCTTGTGTTCATTTTTTTATAAAATTTAGGTTTAACTTCAGCACAAATTGGACATGCAGCAGTCATTTGTCTTATATCTTCATTGAATAAAGGGAGATTACGAATTTTTTCAAAATGGTACATTCTTTTTACACCGGGTGTGATAAAGAAGAGTGTAATTCAAACAATGTGTTTGTAATCTGTTACAAACCCTTTAAAATGGGTCTGTTTCAGCAATTTG
>JAHBCN010002504.1:90241-116686 GCA_019359885.1 Listronotus oregonensis
ATTAAAAACTGTACATTATTGTACTTTTTTTAAATTTAAAAAAAATAAGGGGAAAAAACCCCTACCTATCATTGCATAGGGGTTTGGGTTCATTCGGGATTTGTCTAGAATATTAAAAACACTGTAAAATTTTTTTTTTACAATTTTTTGAGAATATTTTATTAATTTTTTAAATTTTTTTTAAAAAAAAAATGGTTTTCATTAACTTTTTTTTTTTAAAATGAACGGGCAAGTGTTCAATCCCCCCAAAAAAAAAATTCCTTCACCATTTTTTCTGCGTTTTGAAAAAAAATTGTTTTGCCCATCTGTATTTTTTAATTTTTTTGGAGTTCGGGGAAACTCTCACACCAACTCGCAGACTCACAACAAACCCCTTAAGGGGGAATGTTAGGGGTTTTTTTCGACAGCCTTTTTTGCAAAAAACATTTGTTGGAAAATGGTGGGCCCATTTTTGTTTTTTTAAAAAAATTTGATTTCTTTTTTTGCAAAAAAAATTTTTTGGGAAAACCTTTTTTCAGGGGTTTTCCCCGGGGTGGAATGGGATAAATTTTTCCCCTGGGAAAGCATCCCGAAGACCTAAAATTTTACAAATGAAAATTTTCAATTTTTTTAAAACTTTTTTGGGGGTATTTTGGTCTTAGTTCTGGGCTATAACTTTTCTATATGTTCTTTAAAATTCGATTTAAAATCGACATAAATTTCTAAAAATTTAGTATGCACGGCAAAAACAGAAGCATAGTAATTATATGCAACATCATAATAATTTAATACATTCCGACGTTTGGCCTTTCATTATACGAGGCATCTTCAAGGAACTTTACTTTGTGAGATTGGCTCGCAGAATATTATCCTAACGTTTATGTAGAAATCTATTCAAAAAGTTTTTAGCTTGTATTTTTTGGGATTTTCGTAGGACAAATAAAATATATTTGAGAAAGATTTTAAATCATAAAGATCAAGGCAAAAATTAAGGGGTCTTTATTTAGGGGTTTTTTACAAAAGTTTAAATTTTATTAACATCCTCCTTTTTCCCCAAAAACCACTTTTATCGATTAAAAAAATTTAAACCTTTTTAAAAAAAACGTTTGAAAGGTCAATTTTATTTAAAGAAATGAGTAAAACGGTTAATGGCATTTTAGGATTTTTCAAAAAATTTATATAGTTTTTTTTAGATATAGATTTTTACTAACAAGACAAATGTTTATAGGACGTCATAATAGCTTACCGACTGTGGCCACCAGCCGAATATTTCGAGTAATAATTGTTTTCCGGCTCAGCGCGGCCATGCGTAGCAGTTCCGCGCATGCGTGGGCATCCTCATCCGATACGGCAACTTTCCTCGTAAAAAATTGCCAGAGCATATCTATGATACTATTGTCAAGAATGCCTGAAAAAATAATACAATAATATACAGTATGAAAAAAAAATTGTTATCTGTGATCATTGGCGGGTTAGTAATCATTTATCCATAAATTGAGATTAAACAAAAGCAATATAGTGATTTCTTGTATACCATTTGTCAACCAAATGTCAAAAATGGTGCCATTTTGATCCGATAGACTTCCTATTATACCATGAATATGAATACTAAAATGTTTTACCTTTTCCAACCCATGCCGTTATAATCACTTCGAAATCATCTAAATTTCCACTTGGTACACTCTGGAGGAAGCGTACCAATCTATTAACCACTGTAACACAATGTTCCCTAAAATAAATCAAACAAATTTTAAAGACAACTTAAAGAGTTTTCGAAATGTAAGGCGTTAAACTGTAAATATTATTATTTACTTTTGTTTGCTGTTATTTTTTTTTCCTACAAGTTGACAACGTAAAACCTGAATCTGATTCAACACAATACTTACTGCATGTTCGCCGCATTAGTAATTAAATAAATATTCTTAAATGCTTCAGTGATCATGTCTTTCCTATCCTGTTCATTTCTTTGCATAATTTTTAACATCGCTAAAATCATAATAACAAGTCAAAACGTTATTCACTTATGTACAATGATCATCATTTTTCAAACGCAACCAAGCAACTATGCGATTGCTTTGAATTTTTTTTGAAAACGATACTAATTTGTAGGCAAACAAAACCTTTGTTTTAAATAAAAGCTCGCCGGGAATTGTACTATAAAATTAATGTCGTTCCTTTAAAAACTTACCCATAATGCCTCTTTCAGCATTATCACTCTTTAAATTGGTACGCGGATATAAAAAACGCAACTGCCTCTTGCATATCGCTTATAGTCGTAGTTTCAAGCAATTCTACCATCTGCACAATGGCGCTGTCAATAAGTTTGAGGAATGCGACAACTTCCCTAAGAAATCCTACTTTTTCCTAGAAAAAAAAAACATACAACAACGTTTCAAACGTTGAACTCAAAGTGACAGCAAAAATAGCCTGTTTTTCAACTGAAATTAATAAATTGCTACATATAAGTACTTAAAATTTTTGTCTCATCATAAAATTAAACAAAAAGCACGATTTATTGTTCTGAAAGCTATACATTAATGATCATGGAACAAAGAAAATATGGATTCATATTCCAGAGGCAAAAATTCGTCGAAAACCATGTCATTTCTAAAATGTTCAAGATTTCTGATATGAGTATTAATTATAATCAATTCGTATTAAGGAGGCAAAAATACTTCGCAAACCATACAGGATATCCGGGAAAATGTGGGAAATCCCCCGGAAATAAAAAAAGGGGAAAAAATTTTACAAAGTCATATAAACTTTTTTGGTATAGGCCTCTTCTCAGACATGATTATTTAGCAGTATACTGTAATTTTTATATTCGTCTATACACATTTAATCACAAAAAATACAAATAATCTTGTAGTATATATTTATTAACAAACATAAAAACCCTTAATTTTTTTTATGATTAATAATGAATAATGAACAAAAATGACCATGTCTGCAAAAGATCCACGTCTGGTCAATAAAACTTGGGTAAAACCTTCCAGATCTAAATTTCTATTTTTTGTATACTCCCTTTAAAAAAATGATTCTTTTATGAACAATATTCATCAAATATTTTCATGATTTAATTTTTTTTACTTGAAGCTTATACTATTGATCCACCTTCTTAAGGAATCGTTGAAAAACTCAAAATATTCAATTTCTTCCCCTTCATGTTTTGTCTTATTGCTGCCAATGTTACATATTCTTTTTTAGCATAAAAATAAATCGTGTCCCGAATTATATTTTTCAAATATGATGTAATGGTTTTTGTCTTTTTTTTCTTGAAGACATACTGGAAGCGTAATCCTGGTTTGATATTTGCGTTCGTTGTTGGGCTCAATTTTGTTGCATCTGCGGCTCGCAGTATTGCATTCTCAATTTGAAGTGCGATTCCGTTTCGGATTTGTCCTTTTTTAGTTAAAAAAAGCCAATATATTTAAAATATCAGCTGCGATTGTTCATTAAATCTACTACATCTTTTTCTCGGCATTTCTTTCAACTTTTCGAAATAACTTTCGACAACAAGTTGATACACCAATGTCAAAGAGTAATAATTGTTTTCAACAAGAGAGGACACTAGGCAAAACATCAAAGGAATACGGACATCTCCCATTGACCTTGCGCCATCTTTTTTTGGCTGCAACATTGTTGCCGGTACCACTGACTTTTATTAGTCTTTACAGATTTTGCAATGTTGCAATTTTCTTACTTCATTTCAATATTTTTGAGTAAGTTTGAATTTGGTTATACATTTGATAATTAAAATATTGATATATGACTAACTTAAGGTGTATTTTAAAACTAAAATATTAAGTAAGATACAGGTGTCCTAAAAAGTAATGGGGATATAGAAAAACAGCATTTTCAGGTCGAAATAATATATTCTACGTAAACTTGCCTTATACGAAAATTGGTAATAAGCCAAAAGATATAGGTGTTAAACTTTTTAATTTTGCTTTTGTTTTTCGTGATAATTTTTTAACTAAGTGACATACGGGATCTGGGGTTTTTCTAAGCGAAAAATTTAGCCCTACTACGCTTTCGATGCCAGCATTGTAGGCCAGCTACGGCCTGGCTCTATTTGCTTCAGATTTCATAACTTTTTTTGAAACTTACATTATTGAGCTGTTTAGCAAAAAATAAGTACTATAAATTATTCGCCTCAAAAATGTATACTTTATTTAAGTTCTAGGAGCAAAAAAAAAAAGTTCTCGAGATAAACGCACTTTAAAAGGATTCCGCATTTTTTTTCTGAAAAATGAATTTTGGCCAATTGTTTTTAAACTTTAGTGATATCGTAATATTGATCAAAAGTCTTTCCGCACAAAACTCAAAAACCTCCTGACCCCTTTCTTCAAAGGTCCCCAAATCCCAGTGACCTTTGAGGGTGATTTGGGGGCGTTGGAAGCGTTTTCGGGTTTTGTGCCCTGGAAGACTTTTGATCAGCGTGTTAAGAACTATCATTATGCAAAGTATGAAAACAATTGGCCAAAACTCATTATTCATAAGAAAATTGAGAGGTCCTTTAAGTGCATTTATCTCGAAAAACAGTGGCTCCTAGAGACTTAAATAAAGTATACATTTTTGATGCAAAGGGATTTATAGTAACTTATTTTTTAATAAACAGGCCAATATTTCAAGCATAAAAAAGAGACATCTAAAACAAGTGAGGTAGGCCGTATCTGGCGCCCTCTAGTAGCAACATCAAAAGCATGGACAAATTTAAATTTCTCGCCTCAGAAAACCCCAGATCCAAAATTTTGTATCGCTATATCATTTAGTTAAAGAATTATGACAAAAACGAAAACAAAATTAAAAAGTTTAACACCTCTGTACTTTTATTATTATCAACTTTCGGATGAGGCAAGTTTACGTAAATTGCAATATTTCGACATTAGGAATCTGCTGTTGCTCTGTGTTCCATTACTTTAGGGACACCCTGTATCCACTATGCTTGATATCTATTATTAAAATTAAAACATAAAAATATTTTTTTTGATGCCCCCTTTATCAAGATTATTTTCTTTAATGAATACTTGATACTTGTACTTGAAGTAATTTTAAAAAAATCAAAAACTTGGTACTTGTACTTGAAGTACTATTTTAGATATTTGACAGCCCCTTTGACTGCAGAGCTGGTAGACTGTATGGCACATATTTTTTTATTTATATAGCTAAGTTCGACCCATGTAAGCGCTGACCGTCGGCCGAGCATATACATACCTTCGGCACTTAGGTATGCACAAGGTTATATGTTTCTATCCTTATGCACCGAACTTCTAAGCATTTTTTAGATATTTATTAAACCGTCCAAATGACAGCAATTTAACGTATTATTTCTTATCAGTACTTCCGATCTCACAGCGCTGTCAAAGTAAAAACCACTAAAAACATACTAACCCTACTCTAAAAGGTATGTGTTCGAAAGTGTTAACTAACAAAGGACGCAATTTAAACTAAGCGTTAAATTTTACTAATACGGGCCTGTACGATGTGCCATCTATTCAAAAATACCTGAAGTTTTGGGAAAAATCGCTTTTTGGCAGATTTCTTATGAGTCGGCATGATATACTCTCACCTAGTAACACGCAGTCTTCTGTCCTTCTTTGAAGTGTACGTTATTTAAATTAAGCTATCCTTTAAACCGCTCCGTTCTAAATACATCGAATATGGGACAAAAAATTTAAAAAAAGGGACAAAAAAACCACTGTAAAGAAAAATGGATAATAAAACGTATTATTTTTGTTACCTGGTTACTCCTAAATGTCTATAAATCACAGAAAAAAATATAATGCGAAATAAATTTCTTATACCGAAAATATTCAATTTTAACTACCGAAAAATCCAACTCACTTTTGTAGTGGTTTTAAAAATTTGTTTTAAAGCATTAAAACTTGTTTTTTTTTAATTGTATCTCTTTACATGAAAGATACATGTCTCATTTATGTAAATATAAGGTGATCCTTTATTTATTTTGCCAAGTTTTGGAGTCAGGTAGTCTGAAAGACAGTAATGTTCTTATGGAGATTTAACATGGCGAAACGGCCACCTTAATAAGCATCACATTGATTTTCAGAGATTAAGATGAATACTTTTAAAACATCTGCATAATAAAATCATTGAATAAGGAAACACACCTAACGTGATTTTTAACCAAAATATGTTGTTTTTTTAAGTCCAGAAAAACAGCATTTAAATGAAACAATTTTTTCCTAACCATAAAGTGTGTATCCAAAAAGGGGCATACATTTTAATTGCATTTGATCCTAAAAGTTTAGATTGCTCAATCTCCATAATTTTTTATTATGTAATCCTTAAGATACCCTAAGAGATTTTTAAATGGGGCATTTTATTGTAACTATTTTAATTAACTTATAAAAATGAATTAAAAGTTTAAAAACATTTTTATATTCCCCAAGCAGAGAAATTATTAAACGGTACTTGTGAAACTTATTGTAAAGTTACAATAAGATACCCTATTTATAAGTTGCTTAAGGTTATCTCAAGAATCACATTTAAAAAACTTACGAAGATCTAGCATCGCAAGTTTTGGAATACAGTTTGAAAAAATGTTCCATTTAAGGGTGGTTTTATGTAGATCTCAGAAATATCGAATTTAAATTAAAAGAATATTTACCAAAAACTAATTTTTAAGAGAAACAGCGCTTCAAAAAGAGGCTAAAATTATATTTCGCGGCTCGAGCTCGGTTCTAAAATCTTTGACACTTGATTAATCATCTATATTATGTAGTATCATTCGTATTGTAGTTACCATTTATAAGTATAAAAACTAAAGATGATCCGGATTCGTGATCCGAAAAATAGGAATCGATTCCAGGGATTCGATTCCTTTACGAGGATCCGGATCCGTAAATTGATTTCTTTTATGAAGGATCCATCCCAGCTCTGGTTATAATATATTTCGAAAATTTTTGATCTATTTTTTATTAATCATAGTATATACAAAAATTTATTGCAAGTGTTTTCTTAAAAGGTTGCCTTAAAAATTTTTTCAAGGCCAAAATTATTCAAAAAAAAAAAATGAACGATGTTTGATACTCCCTGTAAAATGTCAATTTCCATTTTTTTTTAATTCTGCATGACAGTACTAATATACCACTAAAAAAAAATTTTCTTTAATTTCATAGATAAAAATTTTCATAATTTTATAAATTTTATAATTTACAAAGGCTTTTTTTATGAAATTGAAGAAAAAAATTAGTTTATAAGTACTGTGGAATAAAAAAAATAAGAATTGACAATTGACGTTATACAGGAAGTATCAAAAATTTTTATTATTATTATTTTTTTAAATTAATTATAGCCTTGACTATAATTTTTTAGGCAACCAATTTACAATAAATTTGTTAACATACTGTATTCGATAAAAAATTATTTTCATCCAATTGGCAGATGGGTGAAGGTCGTCTCTAATTCGGATCTTAGACTAGGATACTTTTTGCTTAAAGCTTCTTTTTTTTATTCTTTTAAGGTTCTTTTGCTTACATACCTCAGTACTGAAAGTCAATTCTCCACTCTCAACTAAAAAACGTCGCAAATGGGTCTTGATTACCCATTTTGTTTCACATTCTTAAGTGTTATGCGAGTCTTAATCTTGAATTCGAAATTTCGACAAAACTTGGCAACAGTGCAAATGTGGATAATTGAACGGTACAAAGCTGCGTATTTTAAATTTGAGTGTTATTTATAAAAAGAACAATGAACAAACTGGTATAAAAGAAAGACTACAACATAGTAGTAGAGTTCAGAAAGATGAATTAGTAGAGTTGATCAAAATCTCTTTACCTCTTTACCTTTTGTTCATCCTTATCATTTAAAGACGCCGAAAGTAAGTGAATTAAATATGGCTTTAAACAATTCCTGGCGGAGAGAAAACCTGGAAGCTATGGCAAGATAATGAAATATAATACCTATAATACTTTATGACAACAGTATTACTACATATAGAAGATCTTTTTATGTACAATCGCGAAGTTTATGTATAACTTCTTAAAAAATTAAATTTTATTGGCAAACAAACATTTTGTACATTAATAGGTATTGCTTGATGTACAAAAAATTAAATAAGTAGCATACAAAAATTTGTATTTTTATCATTTCTGATATATATTGCTCGATATTATTTATAAAACTAAATTATTATAACAAACCTTATATGTATCAATAATTAGATTTACTAGACCCCAAAGAGAGACCACAAAACGGCACAATAACAGTTTATTACCAAAAATCCTATCCCGCCTAGCCGCGCTGAACACCGATTTACGTGAGATCAGCGAAGTTAAACAACGTTGAGCACGGTAAGAACTGGATGGGTGAACACCAGTAAACACAGTGCTATTAGGTGTGGTTCGGATTGTTCGTTAAACAGTGGGATGACATTACCCAGAGGTTAAATGGAGGTAGTTCAGAAGTAGTAGTATATTTGTATAAGGCCTGTGGTGGCACTATAGGGCTGCCTAAAAAGTGCCGTGAAATGCAATATTTGCATGCTTCAGTAATTGGACATTGTTGACGGAACTGTGGAAAAAATGGGTTAATCATCTAAAAACCTTGCATCTACGGTACCTGGTACTTAGGTTATATACAAGCGTTCGTGAGCTGTTATAAAGATAAAAAAGATTAAAAATACCCATTATATCGTAGGCAACAATCGACTAGGGAGAAACTTAATAGAATAGAACATGGAACTCAGTTGTATTCAACGATGATTTCAGAAGTTACAGTTTTAAATTAAAATTATTTAATTTCATATAGGATTTAAATTAATTATTAAATTTACTGACAAGTCCATATTTTAATATAACTTTTCATTTAAAACTATCCCTAAGTGAAATTGGTGCAGTTGAATACAAATAGATGTAGCACTTTAAGCACACCACAATTATTTATTTTTAAAATCCCATTTCGCAGGTACCAACCAGTAACAACAATAATAATAATATTAACCCCCCTCCGCCACCTCCACGACATTCCTCAATGAGGGACGTCAATCAGCCATCACGAAGAACAGTGTCAGATCTAGAAGAGAAATTTAAAACGGTTTTTCAAACACCTGACAGGTTTCCAAGACCACCACCTTACCGAAATGTTTTGAAACTATATTCAAATCGGCAAGGTCAGTATACAAAGCCAGTATTTTAGGGTTATTTTAATGTAGTTTATAACGAGTCTAGGATAAGGTTACCATTACTTTGTTATAACTAATAATCATGAAAACACATTCGTATAATATACCAGTAAATATGGTGGTGTGGTAAGTATGGGGTGGCGTAATTTCCATGCTTTTAGGAAATATTGACGGCTATAAACCATTCTATTCATTTTCTGTCGTCGAATTCGATTTTTACATAAGTTTTTCTACTACCTTTTTAGAAAATACCGTTTTTAACCCCTAAATAATCAATGTCTTAAGTGATTTCAAATCTCACATTATACTTTGACAATTTTTTAATACACTGGCTTATCCAAACAATCAAAACCACAATTTAGTTATAGAACACAAAATTTAGCGAATATTTATGAAAATTGAATAAAAAAATATAAAAATTCCTTTAGATTAAAGTGCGTTTCCTTCCTTGGATTAAATGCTCTCCGCTACGCATCTTGCATCAAATTATCCGCGAAAGAAAAGAGGCACTTTCTTCCCTTGTTATGTAAATAACTATTTTCCACTACCTTCTTAGAAAATACCGTTTTCAATCCCTGAATAAGAGTAGAAAACAGCACTTGACCTCCCTAGGGAGGTAAAAATTTTACCTCCCTGTTCCAGCCGAGCATGCCAATTGATTTTTGTCTTGCCAATGTCAATGTGTTAAATTATTTCAAATCATATTTTATACTTTGACAAGTTTCTAATACTGGGCTTTATCCAAATAATCAAAAACACAAAATTTAAATGAAAAGTAGAAGAAAATATTGTATACATTCCTCTAGAGTAAAGTGCATTTCCTCCCTTGGATTTTAATGCTCCCCGCTTCGCGTCGTTCAATAAATTATCCGCGGGCGGAAAAGAGGCACTTTTCCGCCCGCCCGCACTTTTCCCTTATTATGTAAATAATTATTACCAAAAGAAACAAATAATGGTTAGCTCTATTTGCTGTTAACTTACAGCATACTATTTTTTAAATATGGCCAGTTTAAGGTACTTTAAATATTTGTATTATGATACATAGTTGTTTATCTTTAAATACGACACTGTTTATTCTCTTTTACAGTTTAATAAAAAAGTTTACCTTTTTACCAATACTACACACTATGTTTTAAGATTTTTTTTTTTTTGATCATGTGCAACACTTTATTAATTTCCCAGAAAATTTATTATTGATGCAAGTTAGTGCATATGGACAAAACCAATTATATCCTAACTTAATTTTATCTATTAAAAGTTACAACACTAAATTTTAAAATTTTGCCAATGTTTAATTGGCGAAATATTTTCCGCCAACTATTTTTTTAAAATAAATTTGAAAAAATTAATTTTTAAATTAAAAATTTTATATTTTAAAAGAAAATTTAATTTAACTGACTACTGAAAAATCTATATGGAAAATCCTTTTTTAAACTTTATTAAAGATTACTTACGACAGGGTGCCGTTTATGTAACCTATATTCCGACATATTATATGGAAAAAATATAAAATTTAGTTTAAAAGTTCTTTAATTATGATATTTTTATTTTTTTGAATTTCAAGGGATATAAAAAGTTTTTTAATGGAACACTTTATTTTTAATTTTTAGTCTTTTAAAGAATAATTTAGGATTTAAATGATTAAAAAGTCTAGATGCATTCGTTTTGGGAACTTTGGAAAATTGATTTTTCGGATGACATTTTAACAACTTAAAAAATTTGACACTGATTATATTAAAAATTAAATTTAATTTAAAATGTTCCTTGTATATTACTTTATTTTAAACCCAAACTTTTTGAATTTCAAATTAAAAAGTAAGGTCGGGCCCTTACTTTTATTCATTTGGAAGTTTAAAAATTTTAAAGTTTGATATTAAAAGTATATTATAAACATTGTGGAAAGCTTAAGTCTTTAGTAAAAAAATCCTAAAAGGTGGACAGTTAATAAGGCTAATTCACAATGCTAAGTTTTTTTTTATAGAATTTTAAATTAGAACATTGACTGATCCAAAGCACTATCGTATAAAAAAGAATGCACCTAATTTTTTTTAAATCAATCTTTGTCGTAATCATAGCAGTTACATAATTGCATCCATTGCATGAAAGATAATCTCCAATAAGTTCGAAACGGATCTTTACAGACCCATAGTCATATACATATCATTGAATTTGACGTTGAAAGGGCTGTCCAAAACTGTATTAAAATATAGGGTGTTTTATTTTTTTAAAATCAACTTTGTGTCACCTTCCTGTATATATAAAAATTCAACAAACCTAAAAATATCATAAATTTAAAGATACTTTTATAGCAAACAAGTTTTAGTACAAACTTTTTTTTTATATTTTATAATTCCCGAGAAAAAGTATTGGTCCTTAATAAACAGGCCACCTTGTACAGTTTTTCTCATATCTGCAATAATAACTAAGACATCAAAGTTGACTAATTTCAAGAAACACTCTGTATTTCAAAAACGAATTAGAGAAACTGCAATTTATTTTTATGGCCAGACTTTATGTAAAATACGAAATATTTCCTAAAGCATTGAAAAAGCGCACACATAACAACAACTAAATTTGTATAATTTGACTAACATCTGTTGTATTACAATTATTTGGCTATATATACATTGGAATCGTAAAAATAATTTTGTTGCGTCTATGAAGTCTGACCTCTGATCACTCTACTTCCAGTACCGACAACTCTATTAATCATAATTATGACCTATTAACGCCAAGATAAAACGAATGCATTTAAACACTTAATAAAACTAATTTTTAAAAAATACTATACAATTAAGACAATTAAAAATTTTACATTAAATAAAACTTCATACATAGAATACTCATTTAAATTATCTTGTAGAAAAAAATGACTAAACAGAAACTAAATTTTACAAAAATGCTTTTAATGGTGCAAATTCTGTGTCTCTTGGAGTTTTATTTTTAAAAATTTCTAACGAAAAGTTGGCTCAGTCAATAGTAAGAAAGGACCTAGCCACCTTGTTTTCTTGTTGAACATTCATAAACATTGTATTGTGTTTTTCTTTATATATAATATCAAGAAATAATTAAGTCAACGCCCGACTGATTAACGTTCTTGTGGTCATATGGTTGACGATTTTTTAAACCATTTTACGATATAAATAGTGCCCTGAAAATAAGGCAGGCATATTTTTTACCCTTTGTAAAATTAGTTTGTTTAAAATTAAAATAATTAGCGCGTACCAAAGAACCAGTAAAAATTCGTTGTCGTTAAATGGTAATCTTATCTTAATAGTATTGCTTTAATTGATAAAGTTTGGCCTCCAAAGCTAGCTAAATTTCGTCCGACTTAGTAACTTTCTCAAAAATTACGGTATTTGGCTAGTTTAAGAATGTGTCATTAAAGTTACCAGTTTATTTGCATTTTTGATTTTTGTGTGCTGTGATATTTGTAATAGTATATTTATGTTCATTGTGCATGAGTTTTTAATAAATTTTTGTATATCGACATGTCATCTTTCTCGTTTCATTTGTATTCTAATCACAATAGCCTTTTATGGTTTTATTTTAATATAAAATGATTCGTTGTGTATTTTGTAATAATAAGATATCAAAGTAACCAAGTAAAAAAAATTTAGTTTGTTAAAGTTTAGTTCCTCTGTTTTTTATACTGTACAAAAAATAACGCTTGATGTTCATATGCAGTTTTTGCTTCATTTGCAATTGGAAACAATCCGTTTGTTTTATATTTAACAGCATAATAGAGGTTGATGTGATAAAACTTTTTTTAGCACATTTATGTTTTTTATGATATTTTTATTTGTTAAACCTAAATTTTTTAGTAAAAAAGATCCGTTGTTGGTTCTTTTATAAAACAAATTAAAACTGGTAATGCAGAATGTCATATATCCGCAAATTTACCGTTTTAAAATTTATTTTTCTGTCAAATTTATATTTATTTGTCAATTAAACTAATAGTCCAGTAATAGCTGGCAGCCACCTTGAGTAACCTGCGAGGTACAAAGCTACAATTTTGTAGTAGTGTTAAATAAAAAATCCATGTCTGATGGCGTTGACGCGGTTGCAAAACTGTTATATGAGGCCTCAAAAATTTCCAGTTTTTACTGCATCGTAAACGTTGATTAAACACACTGAATAATAACTTTATCAATGTTTATCGCATTGCACCATAAATAACATTTTTATAAATCGATGATTCTTAATTGTTAAAAATTATTTTTAAAGCCAGAAAACTATTTTTGTTTATTATCTAAAGTGACAGACAGATGTTCAATTCGATTGCTGTTTATCGAGTGAGTTTACAAAACGTGGTATTGAATAATACAACCTAATAGAAAGAGATAAAATGACATCGAAGTGCCCTACAATACCTAATTTAACAAAATTTTGTATCAACCGAATACACCAGCTGTCCAAATTAACCTTGTTGCCGGTGCAATCAGATTTTGGAAGTGTCATATCAATAAATGTTTATATTTAAATCAATATTGCCTATATTAACACAGAAACCAATATTTTTGAATAATTTTATTACATTTTCATGATAATTTCCTAATTTTGATTTTTGGGATCTGGCAATTTGTTTACGTTTTTGCAAAACAAAAACAAAGAGATCATTATACCAAACACCCTGCCTACAAACTGGCGGTGCGTTAATTCTGGTCTTTGAATTCGTTGGTTCGAACCCGCACTACTCCAATCCAAGAGCGGAATTTTACCAAATGTGTATGGAAATTAATCAACGATATACAAGTTGTAGAATAAAATATGAAATTTAAAAATCCGTTTACTACATTCAAATCGGACAATTACAGTTAATACGCTAAATCGTCGAGAATATCACTGCAAAATATTTAATCTGCGATTAATAAAAACACATATCGGACAGCACCCGCCTTTAGCGGGTTTAAACAACATTTTAGAAATAATTATTTTTCCGAAAATCAGCTTTTCAACTTTAAAAGGGTTCAATTTATGAATTTTTAAAATCGTTGTAATTTTAGTGGTTTTTCCGACTATTCTCTGCGAAAATTCCACCAATCACAAAAATCAGTTTTGTTTGTTTTTTGATTCTTTACAAAGATCATATTGTTATCATGTCAATTAAATGAAAATTTTTCACTTTAAAAGAAAAAATGGCTATTTTTTTAAAGTTTTTTTTCATATAAAAAAACAAAAGCTAACTCTTGTATGATTTTTTTTGTTCTATGCATCTTTTTTAAAAGATGGTACTGGTGGTTGCCGTTAAATTTTATTTACCAAAACAGCTTCTATTTTAGTAAAAAAAAAATCACTAAAATAATCCCAAAAAAATAAAATAATTGTTGAAAAAGCTTCTATTTTGCTCTAATATCTAAACAAACGTTATACAGGTTGAAAATTATACTTGAATCGAAAAATGTGTTTTTTTTTCAGGACCTTATGCATAATTTTGTGCAAAAATGGGCCCTATTTTAATACAAAATTTCGCTAAGGCCAGTTTGAGAGCAAAATTTTAGCATCATGACTTACCCTGTAATAAAAAAAAAAAATGTCCAATTTTTTTAGTAAAAAATCGAAAATTTTTGGCCTAATAAAAGTTTTACAGCCGCGTCAACCCTGCCAAAATTTAGCTTTCTACCTTGCATGTTATTCAAGGTGGCTGCTAGCTCTTCTACTATAAGAAATTGCTGTTTTTATTTTTATTTTTCTCTTAATATGCAATTCACTACTTAAACAACTTATAACCTTGTATCTAACGTCGTTTCCTAAATTTTCTTTATGAGACATCTTTTTTTTTAATAAGAGCTATTCCTTATTTACAGTTTATTTAGACAATATAGTTTAAAAAATGACAATTGTGGCTGAAATGCCAAAGAAATAACTATAAAAATATTTTTATGAAAAGATAAACAAGCTATCCTCATAAATAATAATTGTAAAAAGTTATTTTTTACTTTTTAACTTTTTATTGAATATTTGTTAGAAAAGACAAGAGTAATAAATAACTAGAAAAACTACAAAAACACTCTTTCTTTGTGGTTGTACAAAAGTTTACTATGGCTATCATTTTTTATGAATTTGGCAGCCAGCATCAAGCACCAAAAGCAGTTAATATTTTTTTGTGGCTTGTTACATTTATTTCGTTACTGCCAATTTAAAAAAATATTTTTAAATGCAGACCGCTGTAAGTTTTTGAGTGTTTGATACAATTAGATCCAAAATTAAATTCATTCTATTATAAAATACGCTTCGTGGGTCTTTTACTAAAACGACGCGTATTAAAAAAAATACGTTGCGATTTAATTAATATATTTTCTTTTATTCTTGGGTTTCTTTTTTACTAAATAAAGTTACTTACAGAAAGGGCTTAAATTATTTTATATTAAAATAAAACCAGTTAATTTTGTGTTGTTTTAATGTCTTTGGATGTTTGTTTTTTCTTGATCTTAATGATTTCACTTAGTTATTTTACATTTTCTTTACTTTAGAATCATCTTGCTAATAGAGGATAACTGAGCTGCATGTTTCTTCCATGCATGGACTGGTCTTCAACTACTACTAACCTACTTTTATTTATTATTTAAATATTTTTTTTTTGTAAATATTCATTATGTAATTTTTAATCCGTTTCATTTTTTATATACCTGTACCATGCGGACATAAAGTAAGACCTTTCTTTGCTAATTTTTAAATGGTTTAAACTACTTACTTGAAACTAGTTATGAAAAGTGAAATAAACCTTTTTCGAAAAATTAACTGCTGGAACTGCACTATGATAGGTGGATGCCATGTTTTTTTTAATAGGTTAGTTTCGATATAATCTTAAAAATAAATGGAATTTTATTTAATACAATAGTTGGTAAGTCTATTATCTACATTTATTTAAAAACTTCGCTTTAATTCAGAAATACGTTTTTGTCATAAACGATTGTCATGATTTGTTTGGTTTAGCAATTATACCCACATTTATTGCATATTTACCGAATGAACAATATCTGTTATTGTTAATAGGCTAGGAAAACAGACAGGGGGTATTTAAAAAAAATAGTTACTTCCGGCTAAACCGGAAGTCGCAAAAATATATTCTTAAGTTCTGAAAAAAAAACAATCTAAAACCCTACAAATTTAGAAAGTTTTTTGTCTAACGTTTTCATTATTTTATAAAATTTGTACAAAACAGAAGGTTTTTGATCTTTCCGACAGCCGACGGTGGTTTGTATGAAGCCTAAGAATCGAGGGTGCCTGGTATTAAGATGTTTAAATCATAAACCACTTTTTATTTTAATTTCAAATTTGTTAAACTGCAAACCATTATTTGAATATCCAGAGTTTGTATCCGACAGAATTTAAGAACGTCTTAAAATTTCAAAACAGTATATTGTGTGTCCATAGATAAAGTGTGACAGAGGAAAAACTTTTTATTTGTACGTTTAGCAGAAAATTTCATTCTTTAAAGTTGTTTTGAAACTACAATTTTAAACCTGAGATTTGCAATTGCAATGCGGCGACATCAGAAAAAACGTTTTGAATTAGTTCCATTTTAATTTAAACCTTGTTAGGTAAAACAGACAGCATAATATGGACATTTTTTTATTTTTAGTACTGCATGTGATTTTTTTTAATAGAATTATACATTAGGAATAAGAGCCCTTTTTTAAGCTTCTTCACTGTCCATCCCCTTTTCCTGGCGGCGCACCTAAGTTTTGGCTTTTGTTCCCTTTGTTTAAGGGACTTGAAAGGTTGGCGTAGCATTTTGTTTTTCCGAAGATGACTGTGCGTTCCTTGTAGTATCCATCTACATGGAGATGTTGTCACCTCCTGTTACAAATGGAAAGGATTGCAACCTCTCTCTGGGTGTTTCGTTTAGTTTGGGTCATTTTTCCCCTGATTCAAGCGGTGCTATGAGGGTGTATGGAACGTCCTCTTTTTGTGCTTTTTAGGGAGCACTCTCCTTGGTTTTTTTCGTTTGGTCCATTTAGATCCCACGAGTAGTGGAGGAAATATCAGTCACCTGTAGCAGTGCGCTTGCCACAGTTAAGTTGTATTAAAATATGAGAGCACCAAGTTCAGCAGTTTTATGACAAAATATTATTATACCATTTCTGAAAGAACCTAACAACTTTTAGATAAAGTACTTTTTGCGCCATTTAGACAATAAATTACGTTTTTAAAATCTTTTTTATACAATTTAAAAACAATTTCAATAGAATTAATTAAAAATAATACTTTGATTTATCCTCTATGGCAAACGCATATCTTGTATTCAAAACCATTGACAATATGAGATGTTTTTATAAGTATGTTTCTTCAAAATCTAAAAACAAAAGTGTTTCTTCTTCAGAACTTTCTCTGTGGACACACTGTATATTAGTGAATAAAAAATAGTTTTCGAAAAATGAAAAGTGGCAGTATGCATATAATAAAACATTTTTATTTAGGATAGCTATTTTAAAAAATATAAACTTATATTTGGGTAGGTTAAAAATAGTGACTAAACGCATATTCTTGATATTTGGTTAGTTTATTTTACTTGGTACCACTTAATTTTAAGCCACTACTAGTACTTTTAGTGTGAGTCCCGGTAAAATAAAAAATGTATGTATCTTGTAAAACATCCTTCAGGCTTATCTCCTATTTGGGTTATTGCTAGGGCTAGGCAGATTTATCGATTATATTGATATATTTTTATTATGGATAATCAAATGTATTTTTTTTTAATATCGGAAAGCCCTAAATACGATATATACCTATACTTCAAAATTGCGATAATTTTATCGATAGTCTTGGGAATTTAATATCTTAAATGTTATTCTATGATATACCGTCAAAAGTAGAATTTGACATAGAATTATGGGGAGGAAAATACCTTAATGCATGTTATGAAAGAATGATAGAACCTTATCCGGTTAAACTGGACATTGTGCCAGTCATTGTCAAAATGCATTCTGTTACTATTTTAAACATACTTACACTTTTTATTTGTATCTTTGGGTAAATTTATTTGTTTTTGCAATTTTTATTTTAATTTTTCAGTATATTTAGGATAGTTAACAAAACAAATGTTAATATTGCTTCCATATTATACAATATAGAGCAAGAAAAACATATTCAATAGGTATAACAATAAAAGGGGCCAGAAAATTGTGTTAATTTTTTAAATTAATAAAATAAGGACTGTGTAAAAATTAGAAAAAACAATTTATTCAGTGATTTCAGGAAAAGTTCTGGATTTTTTTATTTGTTTTTTTCATAAAAACATTTATTTGTTGATGTAAGCTATCAAAATTGTCATAAGGTCAGGAACAAAACACACCTGGACAAGAACTAAAAGTTTTAATTTCCATGGTAACTATACTTAATTTAAATTTCTAACTTTCTTAGCAAATATAGCTTTTTATACATATTTTTAAAAAAATTGATACTATTTAAATTATCCTAAATAAACTAAAAGAAATTGTATAAAAATGGCAAAAATTAACGAAGTTGATATGGTAATTGATTGGTAACGAGATACCCAATAATATCTTGCCAGTCTGTCTAACATTATTCCTGGGTAATTTTTATTTTAATTTGGGAACATTTTGTAGTAGTACTTTTTACTTATTGTATATATAGGGTCATACTTTACGTTTATGACTAGGAAGTTGGTAGGTCCTGAGATTTATTTTACCTGCCCCGAATTGGTATTAATGCACATTTGTTATTTATAATTCGGGATAATAAATCTTAGTGTTTAGTGGAGTCTTGTAAACTTTTTTAAGAGCACCCACAACAAAAAGTCACACATTTTTAGTTCTGGAGTATGTAATGGGAATTTAACTGGTGCGTTATTTTCTTTTTCCATCCATCGATTGGTTACGTAAATATTGCTGAACAGTAACAACAAAAAGTGGGTAGAAAATTATGAAACTGAGTGATCTATCAACTTCCTATTGTTTACTAGTCATTGTAGTTGCAATATTAGGCTTATTTTTTAGCAATTTTCTTTTTGTTTAAAGCATGAGTAAATAATTATTTGTGTTCGGGTTTTATAAATAAAACCACCATGACCTATTCCATATAGAGACTATTATTAACTTTCTAGAACGCTATTCGAAAGTGCTGTGAATTAACATTGTATATAAATAGTATAATTTATTCCGTTGATTATATTTTAACCAAACAATTACAGTAAAACTCCTATATAACGTAACCACTTGTATGAACAAATAGGTTCGACTTTATATGCAACTTGTAATAGTTTCTTTTTTTTATGTACATTTATAGACATGCCTGCTACCACGCGGTCCTATTTTAAAAGTGCACAGCAGTGTAGCCAGATTTGAAAAGTTTGTTACATTCAACGAATTCTTGGATGGAAATAAAGTAAACAAACCTTGTTTGGCATTAATATATTCAGGGCGGCAAGGAGGGATAGTTCTTGTAAACACACTGCACCGGCAACATTGATTAAACACACTGAATAACATTACTCCGGAAAACTTTTTCAACGTTAATGACATTGCACCATAAATTACATTTTTATAAATCGATGATTCTTTATTGTTAAAAATTATTTTTAAAGCCGGAAAACTATTTTTGTTTATTATCTGAAGTGACAGACAGATATGACATTTACTTTAGATGCTCAATTCGATTGCTGTTGATCAAGTCAGTTAACAAAACGTGTTATTGAATAATACAACCTACTAGAAAGAGATAAAATGACATCGAAGTGCCATACAACACCTGATTTACTATCATTTTTTATTAAACGAATGCAGCAGCTGTCCAAATTAACCTTGTTGCCGGTGCTTGGAACTGTCATATTAATAAATGTTTATATTTAAATCGATGTTGCCTATATTAACACAAAAACCAATATTTTTGAATAATTTTATTACATTTTCAAGGGAATTTCCTGATTTTTGTTTTTGAGATCTGGCAATTTGTTTACGTTTTTCCAAAACCAAAACAAACAGATCACTATACCAAACACCCTGCCTACAAACTGGCTTTGCGTTAATTCTAGTCCTTGAGTTCGTTGGTTACATTATTATATTTTCTTGGAGCAATTAAATCTTAATTTACACTTGATGTTGGAAAGACCTATGTGTCTTTTTCACTGCCTATTGAGAACTCCATCTAATTTATGAAAATAATATTAATAAATAAAATAAAACTGCTTTTAAATGTTTTAAAGTTTAATAGAGTATTACTCTACAATTGTTTCTCCGTGTTAGGGCTTTATCAAGGGTACATATTATACTAAAGTTTAAAAGGTTCAAAACAGAACCACTCAACAAATACATATTTGTAACTATTTTATTGTGGGTTTACAAAAGGATCCAAATGTGTGTATATTTGTTTGTAAACGGCATGTCTACAAAATTCATTTGGTCATTAGTGCAAAGAGTTGTGTGGTTCTTTAAAGACTTTTTAATTCCCGATTTTTCATATAAGTTTAATTTTTTCTGTTTATTTTTCCTATAAAGTAATTTAACACTATTTAAACGTATACTATTATTCTGTTCTATACAATGACTGAAAATTCCAGTGTATTTTAAACTATTTATATTCAATGTTCTCTGTCGTTTATTCTGATTTTATACTTCTTTCACTCTGACCAATATATTCCGCAATAGTTTGCACAATTAACTTTATAAACCTCTGACATATTATGGGTAAATTGTTCAGTCAGTAAAGGCTTTTAGTCAGTGTTACATGATGTGTGGCACCTAATGCCCGGAAAGTGTTCGAAAGTGAAAATCGTGAAGCTAAGTGTTCACACATTCACAGAATATCGTGACATACGTCCCGGAATAAAAACGACCAAACTCGTATCTGCAGTGGCAAATGTGTTAAAAGAACTGATTATTCTAAAGTTGAGGCAGACATTAAAAAAGCGACAGTAAGTTATAAAATGGATTAGACTTAAAAACACATTATGTGCATCAGAAACACTGCTAATTGAGAGATACAACATTCTTTTGTAATATCTTTTGAATTAAGCAGGACACTTGGCACACTACCTTGTGTGCTCGCTTTTAAAAAATATCGGATGTTTCACTCCAGTGCGCCAAACTTTTGTCAGTACTATACCAAGATGTATTGAACCCAAATGAAAACGTAATGCAATGGTAGTTATATATTATCAAAAAATTGTATTAAATTTTCCTTTAACGTAACCAAGTTAAAAATTAATTTTCATTAGTTGAGTCAACTTCAATGAGACAGGGTTCGTATATCGGACTCTTCCTTTTTTATCTGAAGTTGAAAAATTCTTTTAAAAAAATGACATGGCCTATATTTGGTTCAGGCGAAATTTTCACTCATCTTGCTTGCTCTAGTATAACGATATAAGTCATCGACTTACCAAACTTTGCGCTCCTGCACTGACTGTGCCATTCCTAGCCTGAATTCCTCAGTCTGATTGCCTTACATCACAGGGTGATTTGGAAATGGTTCAATCATGGTGAGATATCAACAGTTTACCCCTAAACACCGATAAACGTTTTTTTATAACCCACACAAGTAAGTTTAATCCGGTTCACTTCGAGTACAGATTGGATAATGCTGTTATTGGTCGTTGTGAGACATTCAAGGATCTGGGTATTACTTTTGATATGCAGTAAAGCAATAAGAATGTTGGGTTTTATGATGCGTAATTTAAGTTATTTTAACAATATTTAAACATTAAAAACCTTGTATTTCTGTTATGTCCGCTCGATACTTGAATATGGTTCTATTATTTGGCATCCAATATGCAACAAGTATATCAGTCAATTAGAAAATGTCCAAAGAAAATTTGTTAAATTTGTTGTATTTAAAAGCAGTAGACATTTTTCACCTAGGAGTATAGACCAGGGTGAGTGAACTCCTGAGATGGTTTCGGATTTCCTTCTTAAATAATCGTAGAAAATACGTATCAATCCAATTTCTTTTTAAAGTCTGCAGATGCCTTATTGACTGTCCTGAATTACTATCCCAGATAATGTTCCATGTTCTTCTAGATCTGTCATCTCCTACATTTTACTTATCTTCTAATGTTTTGATTAAAACACCATTATTTCAAGTCATGAGCCTTTTTAACGGGACCTTTAATGACATTGATGCTTACGACCTTTCTTCGGTTCATTTTTCAAAAAGTGTTAAAACGTAGGTTGTTGTGGACTGCTTAGCCTTATTTTATAAGTATTAAGTTGTCAAATACCATTATAATTTGTGTATTGTTTTTTTTTTCTTTTAACTAGATTACTCTTAGACAATAAAGATTATTATTATTTGCCCATTTGATGCAGATTAAAAAAAATAAATAAATAAAAAGCGGAAAAAGTATTTTTCCATAATATTTTTCATTAGTACCCAATGTTGCTATATTAAGAATAAATGAAAGATTCGTCAATTTTATCTTTTACATGTTCCTGCCGGTATAACGTACTAATTAATTAAAATTATCTCGACGATTGTGTTATAATGGAGTTATACTGTAGTTGCATAATTTGGTATCATTTTTTTTATTAGTTCATGCTGTTGCAAAAGGATTTCATTATACTTTTACCTGACTTTCTGTATTTTGTGCTTTCTTTTTAAATAATATATACATTTTATTATTTTAAAGAACATAATATATTAACAAGTTTGTCTATTTTTTCCTGTTTTTCCTTTTATCTCCTTCACCATTTTTAATAATTAATACATGGAGTAAGTCCAGATTAACCTTTTTTCTTCTGTCATTGTGTATTTTAACATATTCCGATATATGCATGATAAGGTAGGTTAATTAGCAAAATGCAGGAATGGTGTTGCCTTAAACTATATAGGACTAAAGTATTAATTTTTCATTAAAAAGCATTGTAAGTAAACTCTTCAGATCGATTTGCGCAGCTCTAATTTTTTAGGATTTATGACCAATTTTAGGAAAACTAACTTGTTTATTCATTTTGAAAAGTCAGAAACTAATTTAAGAGTTTTTAAGACATCTGAAATTGTATGACTTTTTCTGTAAGCATTACTAGTTGAAGTCAGAAATTATTTATTTCAATGGCGAGCTACAGGTTAAAACTTAAATGTGACCTTGAATTCGTCAAATATAAAGGTTTAAGCATGATTAATAAAGACCAAAATCTATATTTGGCATGTATTTTCGATACGCTCGTCCCTGCGACCGAGTAATAAGTGACTTGGATTTTTATTTTAACTTTTCGTTTACAAGTATAGATGTGGATGTTAAATGGCTCTTTTATACTAGAATTTATTTATATTATAAGATGTTACAATAATACAGTAATCATCAATATTTAAAGTAAAATATACTACCAGTTGATGCGTCGGGTTGTCAGCTTATAAGAGAATTCCTGCGATTACTATGAATGTGCTCCACCTTCGATCCAACCGATGTCTTCCAACCCGTTTTTTAAGTATGTATGTGCTGATAGGTAACGCATTGGGTGAAAAATTGGATAGTTATTTTTCAGTACACACATTAATTTATTAGCATTGAGTAAAATCCAGGAGAATTTATATTACTTGCTATCCTACCTTTTCGTCAATTACACTTTAACCCATTGAATTTTATAATCATTATTAAAAAAGTGTTGAAAGTTCATAATATTAATATCGCAGCATTCACTCAGATAGCCAAAATTAAAACCGCTCTAATTGGCCTTGTTGTATTTTACAGTTGATTACTTATCCAAATTTTAAAACTAATTAACTAAAAAATAGTTTCTTTATATGCCAATAAAATTAACTATATGGTAAAAATAGTGACTTGCTTTATTTACCAGTTTCAAATCAGAAGTTCTGAATTTCTCATTCTTCTGTTTTACTCATAAAAATGTGTATTTTATTTTAATTACATATATATTTCTGTCATAGGCAACTATAAGTTTAATTTTACAAAAATATTAGAACGGATTTAGGACTCCTTTTTATATAATTCGAATGTAGAGTTTCAAACGTTGGCATGCCGCCACCTGTTTAAAGACGTGGTAAGGTCCCCCTGCTCGCACATTCAAATAAATACTATAGGTTTCACTGTTATCTAAGGACATGCTTACATAAAGGTCCCATAACATGCGGGGTCTGCGGGGAGTAGAAGAAAACAGCCCCACACATAATATACGACTGCAATTACTGATATACATAAGACTTTTTGGAAGTATACACACCGGAAATCCTCTTCCGCACGAACATCTTGATAAAAACCTATTAGAACTAGCACAATAAGCCTAAAGGCTGCAGTGCAAGTAATGGACATGCGACCAACCCCGCTTAAACCAACAAAAAGGTTCAAGATTTAATCAAGTCTGGATACCATGGAAACTTCTAGTTAATAACACACTGGTTGCTAATAGTATGAATTATACATCAACATCAGAATGATATTTTAAAAATTATTTAATAAGTAGCTATGGAAACCATAAAATCCTTATTTAAAGGAAGAAACATAAAATTTTGAAAAACTTTTTTGTGTTAGTGACATATCTTTATTTATTAATTATATATTAAGAATCCAAGTCACTTGAAAATGTTAAAAAGTTTTTCGATATACAGTACAACAAAACAACAGTCAGTCCGATATTTAACAATTTCCAAACCAGTTCGTATTTTCAGAGTTTATTTTTAAAAATCCTGATGAACAAAGTAAAATAATGCATGTAAGATTTTTTGGATTTAACATCTAGATATATTTTTGTCTATTCAGATACCTTCAAGTATCGACCGGACCCTAGTACATCGAACGGCTAACATCTCTTACGTTATTTGTAGATTTTAATTAACACTTTTGAGTCAGATATAGTTTAAGGTAATAACATTTTAGGTAGAATTGTGTTCATTTTTATTTAATTATTTGCAGTCACCAACAAACAGCAAGCACCTCTTCCACCTCAATTACAACCATCAAATAGGATATGGAATCCAACGTCAACGTGCTAGCATCAGGTTTCATAATTTTATTATAGACTATTTGTAAAAAAACCAAGCACCAGTTTTGTGGTAGTTTTTACTTCCAACGTTTTGGTACGAATATTTAATAGGCTATTTGCCACCATTGAAAATATGCTTTAAATTGTGGTCATCCCATCAGATAATAGTATAAAGAAGCATATTTCTCTATAATATAAAGTAAAATATGCATATTTATTGCTAAATATACATATTAAAATTCAAATATATTTGAAATTAACTTTGGTGAAGACACTTGCAAGTAAATAAATGTCACAAGCTTTGTGGTGTGTGTTTTCAGGTGTTATTTTTGATCTATAACTATCTAAATAACTTTTTCTTGACCATTTTATATAAAAACTATATTTCAAGTAACATAACTATCCGTTTCGTACCTCAAAATGGATATAAATTATGTGCAAGCCGATAACAGAAACCTATCTGAGATAGACGCATTTATGATTGTGCGTTTCTTTTAAAATAACGCAACTTTGTAATGTACTCGACTCCAGCACAACGTTTATTCTAACCTAAATTAAAATATTATTTTACTCGATTAAATCAGACGTAGACATCATTAGGTAGCAGTGGCGTGTATTGACTACAAAGAGTGGGTTGGCCCAACTGTTTAATTAAAAAATGTATTAAAACAATGCAGGAAAAAATAAGATCTCCCAAAATTATTTAATGCGTTTCGAAAAGTGAGGGCGCTGGTCCCCTGTTCCCCAATTATACGCCACTGTTAGGTAACAATCATTAACCATTTACAGTATAAAAACCTGATGTTATTGACTTTCGCTACTACAGCTCGGTTATTACGACCAGGGCCGTATCTAGGTATGGCCGCGCCCTTGGCGGGCTTAACATTTGCACCCTCCCCCACACACCGAGGGATTTAGGGAGTATGGAATACCCCCCACTGAAAAGGGGATTTAGTGGATTATTTCCCGGAAATTTTACAAAATTAAAGTGCAAACGTAGGTTTAAAGTTTTTTGAACCGAGAATTTCGTTTCTTTAATATACCAATTTTGTGGTGAAATTTGTGTTAAATTCTATATTTTCTTTTTATGAAAATATTAGCCTACTATTTAAAGAGAAATGATTTACATAAAACAACTGTTTGTACCTGACTGAAAAAAATAGAATGTAAATTAACTATATATCCTTATTTGCGGATGATTACACTGAGAATAAATTTTCTCAAAAATAAAATCGTAGTTACAAAAACACTATACATAGTAGGCCTACTAAAACGTATCATTTATACTTTAATAAATTAAATAATATGCTACAAAAAAAAAGAACCAGTGCTGCCCCTAATTTATAAAATACCAATTTATCTGCAGCTTAAATGTTAAAAATATTCGAAGAGTTACAAACAGGCTCAGCTTATTAATAATTCATA